>JAASFF010001534.1:0-173713 GCA_013365195.1 Cercospora citrullina
AATTATAGTCTTATAGGGCACTAAGGAAGAAAATCAAGCTTACTCTTAGACTTAACACTAATAAATTAGCTGCCAGAGACATAGCTTAGTTACAGGCTCAACAGGCAATGGAGTTAGTTAGTCAGATTAAGAAACAGCCAAGAGCCAAACCAACCTGCAGCAAGTATGGAATTCAGGGCCATAACTCAAGAGGTTGTCTATCAGATAGAGTGACTTCTAAGCAGTCCATTGATCCATTGTTATTACAATCAGAGCCAAGATAGCCTAGTAATTGAATTTACCATGTAATAACTCCAGAATTCTAATACGGATACGTGTCTGATACGGATACCTATCAAGCACGTTAGCGCCCTTCACGGACCATTGTTGCGCCAAGATAATCGGTTGGCTTCACCCGCCAGCAATCTATCGAGAAGTTAGGTCCTGCGAGAGTTCTGTGCCTCTCGGGCGAGACCCCAAACGCGCACATCACATTGGCAGCGACCCCGATGGTGTCCATGATGCCGCAGGGAGGGTCTCGCATGACCAATTTGGGAACCGGTAGCCGAGAGCGGATGACATGGAGACACTTCACATGTTCATGACAGTCGTCGTGGCAGCACGAGAAAGTGTTAACAGTACAATCTAGTGACTCAAAACGGATCTGTGGCTCACTCCAGTCATCTGGCCGTATCTAGAAGACGTCTTGCAGCTTGAAGTGCAAGTCATCTTCGGAATTCATCCGCGCATCATTGAAACCCCTTCAACTGTGCCACAAAAGCGCATGATAGGAATGGGCGGCGGCACAAACATACGTCCGCTGACGCAAGATTTGGACCGATCGCTCGAGTAAGACCATACCATTTGCCAGGAGCACTGTGGTATTACCCAAAGACCCGCGGACATCGCGCTCGATTGTCTCCTGTGCCAATGCCCCTCACGTAGTCCACTGCAAGACGAAGGCGTGGATGAGCTCCTGCCGATACGAGTATGCCCAGTGACTGGTCACAATATGCCGGTGTGCTGCGAACCAGGGCGCTAATTCAGGGTTGAGGGATTTCCAGGACATGCGGATGGCATCTCTCGGGCAATTTTGAGTGTGGATCAAAGGTTTGTCGTTTGTGAATGTCATCCGCTTGAGGTTGTCGCTTGGCCATTTGGTCTAGCTCCATATTCAGTTCGACACTCATCTTTGCTCCCGATGTCTGGCACTGCTTGCCCTTAGTGTGGACCTGTAGCCCACCATTATCCAAGAGGCTTGGTAATGGGTATGACTATAAGCCCATCGAAAGAAGCAAGTGTTGACATCGCGCGTGGGGTCGTGTCTGTCCGATGAAGGGGCGATGATGATAGACTTGCCCTTGCGGCGTGTCTATAAGAGGCACTGTAGTAGCGTCTGAGAGCAATGCATTCCATTCTCACAGTATCCAGAGATCTCAGATCTGTTCCTGGTTTGCTTATAATCGTGCCAGATTCTCTCTCGAAAACCTTTACAGCACTTTCTCGTAGCACCATGCAGTGGATACTTGCAGTAGCTTTGCTGCCATATCTTGCTACAGCAACACCACTGGATAGCCGCCAGTCTACACCAGGAATATTCTGTGATGGCAATCAGGCATTCTCGGAGGACGACTGTGAGTGTTTGCATTCTTGGTCGCCACCAGCTACTGAACTTCGAGTGACAGGTCGCTCTCTTGTCGACATAATTTTCGGAAGCTCCGACCCAAGGCCTGATGTCCAGAACATCTGCACCCCGGCCAACCAGAATCAGGCATGGACTTTAGGCGAAGGGCGTAACTGCCGCATCGAGTTCCGCAACTACGAAGATCGCGAGACATGTGAATTCGACCAGACTTTGGCTGTACGTGCAAACCAGATCATCAGTCGATGCAATAGCCGCTTCGCCAGTGGTGGATACGATGTGCCCAACCAGGACGCATCTCGCACTCAGCTCCACATACTTGCGAACCCGTGCTCTGGAGTGGGAACACCTCCCGGAAACCCGTGCCCAGTCCGCCAGCAGCTGGCGAACATAGAGCACGACGTCCTCCCCTCCCGCAACACCAGCAAACATTTCGACTTGCCAATCAAGCGCCAACAACCTGAGGTAAGTGACGTTGAAAGCCTCATAATAGTGGGAGCGTACTGACGATGAGGATCAGGATGAAAGTTTCTTCATCTCTCTCACTGCAACGAATGTCAACATGCCCGGGGGCGAAGTCGAAATTGTTAACATGTTACCGGGCGAGACTTTCCAGATCACAGAAACGGAATCCAAGTCTGTGGGCATTTCTGCCTCCGTCACCCTGGGGGGAGAATTCTTTGGGTTAATGACAGCGTCGGCAGGACTCACCGTGTCTGAGGAATACACAGTGTCGAACTCCGTTGGTAGGACATTCACCAACACATGTGAGGGAAATGGCGTCCTGATCTGGACTCCAACATATGACTTTTATGAAGGATCCTTCCAGCCAAGTTTGGAGCCTGGCGAGTTCTGGGTTCCGCAAGAGCGCACCACGGCGACTGAAAGTTACTTCATTCGCTGTCTTGGTGACATCTAGGCCGGTCGCAGTCACGGCATGCACTGCGGACAGGTGCCATCAAATGGGAGTCCTCGGGCAACTGAGTTGATTTCCTTTTCAAACCAATCTTGTACTGCAGGGACTCTTGCCAAATCATATGGCTGTCTCTTGTGGTGCTGAATGTGCGTATCGCTAGTCTTCATTCTTTCAGATAGTTGGTAGTTGTTCACATTGGCACTATTCTGCGTTGCTCGCCTCTTGCGCTTTCGCACTGGGTCACAAGACGTGAGCCTAAGTCATCGTGTAAATTTCCTCTCCGCCATAAATCCAGCTCCGGTGCTCGGTGTCGTGAGTATTATGTATTGAGGTTCCATTGCAGCGTGCAGTACTCACTTCCGTCGCTGACTCCCGTGCTGGCTCGGTACACAGATCGGTAGAAGTGGTGAGACTGCATTCCGACTAGTTAGACATTGCTACAATCGCAGCCGCTAAATATGCCAGTAGTGGAAGGGACCCAGAACGTGAAGGTCAAGTTCTCATTCCTTAGTCCTATCATGCGTTTCGCAAAACTGCCTAAGACCCAGCACGATGGAGATGCTCGAAATTTGTCAGATGCGGATGCTGTGAAAGTCCCACCTAATTGCCAGCTGGAAGTAATGAGTGGGCGGTGCGTCCTCCGTGAACTAGCACGGCGATGTAAACAAACGAACAAGATCGTCACATGGGCTTCTATACTGGAGAGCATATGTGGAGACAGTATGCCTTGATCACCACTGGAGGTTTGTGCATCCTTGCTTCGAGATGCTGAGAGCATGGGCATCATCCTGTCCACGACACGATATGCGCCGTTCGCCTTCATCTCCGGAATCATTGGGATCGTGTCCTTCGTGTTCACCTTGACAACATGGCTGAAAGTGCTATGGACCAATTTCGAGACCATGGGGCAGGCGCCCCATGAAGTCCATGCCTACCTGACGAACATACGAACAGAACTTCTCGAGGAAAGAGCTAGCATCCGCATCATGCGAAAGCAATGTAAGAAGTATTACAAACAAGTGAGGCAGAATGGCGGGGAGACTTTACTCGGAATTGAGCTGGACGATGCGACACTGAAGACAATGGGCGATACTGTCAAGTACCTGATGCGCCAATTTCAGGACATCGAGCAACCTTTCCTCGAACCTGGCAGCGATGGGATCGCGAATTTCGACAAGCACGAACGGCAGCGAAGGCGAAGGAAAAACAGCTCCATTAGTCCTTACTACGAGCATTCGGCATACGCATCACCTACAACCGAAAAAGTCGATAGAGCAAGGTCTAGAACGGGCAGCAGGGGAAGACGCAGAGCTCAGCAGCAAGAGGAGGAGGATGATGATGCTGAAACGTACTGGGCGCAGAGGACACAATACCGCAAATATGGCTTCGCGTGCAGGTTCGCCTGGCTGAAGAAGAAGTCGCAAGCTCAAGACCTGTTCGCAACTCTCAGCAGGGTACAAATCAGGCGGATAGCAAGACAGGTCGGCGGCTTGAGCATGCTTGTTCATCAGTACGGAGGCGCTACTGCGAGGACGGAGGAGATGTTGATGAGGATCGAGGAAAGATTATCCAATATCGTTGGCGTGCGGAGGATTGAGTGAAGTCCTACAATCTCAAATCTCGGCTCAACCTCTCTGCGAGTGTCAGACAAGCGATTTTGCTGCAGCTGCCCTACTTTGTCGCGTACTCTATTGAACATGAACTTGCTCGACACAGTAACGCAAGAATCGAAAATGACACTTTCACCCCACCTGCAATCCCTGGTGAAGTCATCCGGGCGACCTCTGATTTGGGAGAACTCACGCTTGGCTTACAGAAGCACTGTTGTCCGCAGCGCGAGGATGCCACAGGTGACAACGAAGTAGAAAAGCAAATCGGTGACATTGCATCATTGAGAACATGCGACGGATTATGCATGATTGCCATTGATTGGGACCCAAAAGAGTGATGGAATTGGTCCGAGATTGATGCACCACACTCTGCGAATTTTTCGAGCACCTCTCCTTTCTTGCTGAGGTTTGAATAGCTACACGATGGATGAAGACAGAATTCAACGCATGCAGTGTATCTGAGAGCCTCAAGATCATGACGCAACAATTCAAGTCCAAGTCAGCCAAGAAGACCAAGGGTGGTGAGACCAATGTCGATGCCATCGCCCTTGCCAACGATCCAGGCGCTCAAGAGCTGTATGTCAGCTACTTCGACGACTTCTTCTCTCGCGAGCACGGCGGCAAGAAGATCAAGAAGGCTGGCGCCAAAGGCCTGGAAGACATGGCGGAGAAGTTCATGAACTACATGGCTACGCGCAAGGAGCAGACCGTGGAATGGGCTGATCTCAATGCCTACACCAATGCAGCTGGTCAAGCTGCTGATATAAGTCTTCCCCTCTGTGGCAGCGACCAGCCGTCTCAACACCTACTGACAGTCGCTAGTTCCACAACGACCTCATGGCACTCGCCCAAGATGACGGTCACGTCACTTGGTACGTCCGCGCGTGCAAGGCCTACGATCTATACGATCGCGCAGCTGCTGGTCAAGTCGAGGATGACGTCGACGACGATGGACACTCTCGTGCTTCTGCCACTCCTTCTCTCGCTGGTTCCTTGCGTGGCAGTGTTATTGGAGACCAGTCTGACGACGAGGAGGAAGACATGGAGGGAATCGTGGCGCCCGCCTCTCATCGTGAAGCTGCGCGTGCATCTCTGGTATCTCGTCGTCCGGATTCCACTGCTCGCGGCACGGCTGCTCCGTCCGCCTCCGCATCTGCATCCGGCTCTTCGTCGACTCGCGCTGGGCGTGGTGGGTCTTTGGGCAGCGGTGCTGGCAACAAGCGCGCCCGTGACACAGCTGACGATGGGTCTGAGGAAGAGGCTGTCGAGCACGACGAGGACGATGAGGATGATGAGCCTCCTCAGCCGTACCGCACGTCTCGCGCCAAGAAGGCCGCTCGTGGCTCCAAGAAATAGTCTGTGAGCGGGACTGCACGTCGCCTGCGATGAAGTCGTGACACACAATGTACAATATGGAAACATGGGCACCAGAGAGAGCCAAAACGTCAAGCGATGCACAGAAAATTATTGCGTTGCTTCGTACTCAACCGAAATTCGAAAATCAAACTTTTCCCCAGTGGGCCAGCCACTGCAACCTCAATGCAATAAAGTGAGACTCATTCTCCCGTTTCCATCTCATTGTCACTTGCCTCTCCCGAGACACCAAAGACCGCACCGTCGTCCTCGTCTTCTGGTTGGACAACGTTATCCTCATCTCCAGCCCAAGCAAAGTCAAGATCCGTCAATCGCTTGCGAAGTTTGGCAATGCCGGTGACTCTCTGGTCGGATTTCTGCTTCTGAACTCGGGTTTCTCCGCTTTCGCTGGCTTGGCCCTTGTTGAAGGCACGGAGACCGTCATCAATGAAACTGGCGATGAAGGTGTGTTGGCCTTGCAGCACGTCCGGAAGGTCTCCATGAATGCCTTCCTCGTGTGTCTTGTAGAAGGCAGTCTCGGTCAACGGCTCTTTGGTTGGGAGTCGAATCGTAGTCTTGTCCTTTCCGGCGGTAGAGATGGAATCATCCAAGTCGCCGTTCGCCGCCAAATTGCGCGGATGGATGAGGACACCGAGATCGACCTCATCTGGATCTTCGTCCTCCACCTTGCTCGCTTTGCCACCAACAACTTTGGTCTTGGCCGTGGTGCTCCGCGACATTCGTGGATCGAAGTCGCGAGCAAAAATGCCGTCCTTCGCCGCTGCCAAGAGGTGATCGTTAGCCTGGCCTGCATCCTGCTGAACATGTTGCAAGATGTCTGTGGGTCTGCCAGTTCTGGTGCAAGGCTTCCCGTTCACGGGAAACGGGCATTTTTTCGACTTTCCAGGCGTTGCTGCGTCGACTTTGCGAAGCCATCGCTTCTTTGGAGTGTGGAAATCTGTTCCCAGATGCTGGTTCAGCTTCCCTGGCATGTACGTCTTGGATTTGTGCGCGCCTTTCGTTTGCTCTTCCTCTGGGACCGTCGAGTCTTCAAGGCACAGTCGGCAGGGAACGGCTTCTTTGACTTGAATCGCGTTCTCTTCAAGGACCTCCATGAAGAGCCGACAAGCTGCTGGTAGCCCAGAGTCACCACCCTCTCTCTCATCCTCTCCGTCACGTGTCGTCATCAGATTCCGAACCTCGACCTCGCTGTTGGCTGGGTCCACGTCTCTGGAATCCTGGACATCCTCCTCGGCCAAGTTGTCGTCGCCCTCCAATTCTTCTGGATCATCTCGTCCACGCCTCGTCACTCTGGCTTCTGCCTCCAGGCGAGCGCTCTTGGCGTTCTCCAGCAACATCTTCTGGATCTTGCCAGGAGCTGTCGCATCCTTACGTCTCTGCTCCAGCTCCTCTGCAGTCAATGATTCCTTTTGCAATTCAAGCTGGGTCTTCTGGAAGGCGAGCTTCCCTTGGCTTTGCAGAGTTCGTCGAACTTTGTTGAGAATGGCCCTGCATTGCCTCGCGTGCTCTTCATTCTCATCAGAAGGATCTTGAGCCATGGCGAGCTCAGCAGCTTGCAAAGCATTGTTGGATTGAAGATACTGTTCATCCTTGTTGGTATACTGACGAATCCAGCGTGCCCGAGCGTCAGCATCAATGTGTACGCGGTTGACGGAGAGCATGTCATCTGCTCTGCTGGTTAGTGCATTCGATCAACGCCACATTGAGCAGGAAGAGAGACATACCCGCCAGGAGCGAATCACGCTCTTGCATTCCACGTCCCATAGCGACGCCAAATGCATCGAAGGCAAGTGTGCCTTCATCGTACGACTGCTCGTACGCACCAGAGTCTCGCTCGTGGCCCATCAACACACGCGTCTTCTCTGTGCCCTGTGCGCGAGCAAACCTCGTCCCTTTGAATGTGTCAATGCGTGGTCTTTGCAACAGTGGCATAGTCACTCACCCGCTGAGCGGCGCCACGCATAGTGTGTGATGCCCGGTGGCAAACCGTAGTTGATGGTTTGGCGCTGGATGTAAGCCGAGATCGCATCGCAGGTGGCTGCCTTAGCCGTATCGACTTCATTTCCCTGTCTCAACTTCAGCTCCAGTTCATTGAGTACGGCCACATCCAGCCCAGTGCCACGCTTCATGGCTTTGACATCGACAGATCGATCGAAACCCACCTTCGCGGAGCTGGCACACACCACCGGCTGCTTCTTGGCCGAGTCTTTGAATGCAATGAACTGCCTGTCGCCGGCGAGCAAATCTTCCACATTGTCGTAATGGCGGAGCAGCTTTCGGCGCAATGCGAGGGCAAGCAATCGGTGTGGGATGGAGAACATCACATCTTCTGCGAAAGCTGGTCCAAGGCATTTGAAGGTCAGAGGTCTCAGATTTTCATCGCGGTAACCCTTCAGCCATTTGAAAGTCACCTTGGCTTGGAAGTTGCAAGAGCCTGGAGAGCCGGAGCGTGTGATCTCGATGTCAGCCCAAGTGAGGTATTGCCCTTCTCGCTTTCGCGCCACACCTATGGTCCCAGGCCGAACACCACAAACGAATCCCAGCATCCTGGGTGAAGAGTGTCAGCTCACAGCATAGCAAAGCTCTCCGTGATTTCGGGATGAAGACGTGGTCCTCCTGCGGCATATTGCATGGCATGGCATGTGCGGATTGATGGATCTGGGCGAGATACATACCAACAAATCTGTTGCTGCTGAGAATTTTCGGGGTTGACGCTGTGATATGTGTCGTACTCGAGCAAGTTGCCAAGATCAAACTTGGTAAGATAGGCCTTCTCCTCTGGTGTGGTAGAGATGTTGTACTTTCGAAAAGCCGCGTAGATTGCTTCTTGAGACGCGTTCCAGACTGATTTGATGGGGACGTCATCTTTGCACTTTCGCTGAGCCCAGTAGACCATTGACTGGCGGCGCTGAAGGATGGTCTGGAACTTGACAGACTCAGACGAATAGGATCGAGGCTCTAGCTGAGAGCAGCAAAAGAAGATGTAGGCGCGGAGGTTATGGTAGAACGCATCCTTGCCTTGCACTGGTCAGCAAGGCTTCAATACCAGAGGAAGATGGATGCGCAGGCATGGCGTGCAGCGTCTCGACGTCGCAAGGACTCGTTTCGTGCACGGTGGAATGCGTCCAGTGGGTGTGGTGTGGAAAATTGATTTGGAAACACGAGGCTGTGCAGTAATGCAGTGACAGGTTGAGAATACTTACCCCACATGAGTTCTTCAGTTGGTTCCGTACCATCAGCTCTCAGTGTACCAGTGACCAATGCTTCATATTGCACGAGGTGAAGCTTGCGGCGGTTCTGCGTGGTTGTAGCAGCATGATCAAATCCGTACGATTCGTAAGCCTTCTCGAAAGCGCTTTTGGCCGCCTGGAGCAGGGCTGCGTCTCCGTCTGGGTCTGTGCACCGTCAGTCGATAGTGTCAACACTAGACAGGAGAACAGTGCTCTTAGCTTACTGTTGGAGAAACGGTTCAGTCTCTCCGTATGAGACGGAGCCCCAGCTTTGATCTGCTTCTTTTTGGGTGGCATGGCCGTTGATTCTCTTGCTGAGAGTCAGTAATCAGTCAGGACACACCTCGGTGGAAGGTATCCACTAAAAAGGAGTCAGCTCAGATCAGTGATATTGGGAGGAACGATCGGGAGTCGATTGATGAGAGAACCAGAGAGACGAGACATCCATGAGAACTTATGTACGGCGTCATGGTACCAGAGTACACGACTACACAGCACGCATCCCTCCTCACCGTGACGTTGCTTCTCGACCAGAGGCACAATATGGTGCCACATGCCGGCCGGGGCCACTCGAAGGCAAGCCCTCGACACTAGCTCATACCAAAGAAAGCTCCCAATAAGCAAAGAGAGGGCAGGAGCCACGGTGGTGTAACTCCAGATAGATCCATGTAAAGCCAATGACTGGAAGCACACTCTTTGAGTCCATACAACGTCTCCATGCTTCGCTGGGCATATGCATTCAACCCTCCGCAATGTCCAGCATACTGCTCCTCGACCTCACCGATTGCGGCTCGAAGCTCGATGCTGGCTCCTACGGTTACATGCGGAGTGGCGGAGTAGCCGATTCTTTGGACAATGACAATGCCATCAATCATGATGCGCCCATCCGAGCTCGAGGACCTATGAAAAGCCATCTTGGAGCGCGCGGGAAGCGCGATTAGTCTGGGTATATTCGTACGGAGCAATGACCCCACTCATCGGCGAGGTGTATGCAGCATAGCAACGGAAGGCTACATATTGCCATCATTTTCGACCTTGGTGCCATCCGATTTGTTCTCTGCTGTTTCGTTGTAAGGCCGAACGGGTGGGGGTTAGCGACCTTGAATGCCTCGATGCTGGACTATCGCGACATGGTGAACAGCTCGTCTGGAAACCTGCATTAGCTCTCTGTTCCGCATCGTAAGAAGCAAGAGTGTCGTCACAATGGTGGTAAGTACGGATGGCCGGATCTTCTGCTTGCTTTGAATATTACTTATGCATTTTGCGCGTTGCTCCAGAGTAAGTATCTTTACAACAAAGGACAACAGCCGGCGAGGTGTGCAGAAAGGTGACGGGTGAAGTCCGTGGTTTAAGTGTGACAAGAAACTTGCTCAGGCGCACAGCCTGTGGCCAATGCAGGTAGTATCGACTATATCGTCCACAGTGGTCCGTCGCCAGTCAGTCCACGTAAGTCCGCCGGATAAAATGTAGAGCACAGGACATGCGGCAGCTTGTACTACGTTGGTGCATCCACGCTGTGACAGCCATGGGCGGAACAATTCTGCGGACTGTGTCATGTTGTACCAGTGTTGAAATGAGGCAGATCATTCGAAATGGCGCAAAGGCGGTGAGTCTTACACACACACCCTCTCTCGCACGACTGAGTATCGATGTGTTGCTTGTTTGCTGTAAAGCTGGTGCAGCTGGTTGACGACACGGCTACGGCGGTGAGGTTAACCAGGCGTGTCGGCTGAAAAATTGTGATCAGGCTGCCAAGAGAACTTTGGGGTCTCGTGTGCCACGCAAAAGCAAAAAGCCATACTCAGAAGGGAGCTTGCTTGGCAAAAAGAATGTGTCGCCTCTGTGGATCGAACTGTTGCGATTTGTTAGATAGTGGCTCGAAGTTGGTATGCATGACACAAGTTGACTTACCACAGTACCTCCAGATACCGCACAGAATGCTGATGACTGTAGTGAAACTTCAGTCTGGCGCTCTCCCAAGTGAGCTAAGGCGACGCCTTTGATTGGATGAGGATTACAGATTGTCAAATATGTACCCCCACAGTCAGCACACGTCGACATGAGGCAGTAACTTGATGATCCGGCAACGTTGGTTGATGGAGCTTCGCGCAGGTCCCATGGACTGATATTCGGAAATGTGTCTTGAAATCCGCGGCGATTGCACCAGGAGTCGCAAACCAAGCGGCGGCCAAACAACATCGCATTTTGGAGACTAATTTTCATCTAGTCTTGTTTAAAATATCGCCATATGTTCGGAGAGATCTTGTAACTTCGAAGTGGTTTCATTCTTGTGAGCGGGCTTGGCTGCCACGACTTGGTCGCATTCGTTGACAGGGCTGTCATGATTCGTAGTCGCTGCTTGCACTTTCATTCACAATTCAATGCCGAATGCCATCGCACGGCCAAAGGGTAAAGTGCAGTCCAAAGTAATCGTGCTCTGTGTGGGTGTCTACAGTCTCGAGGCTGGTGCGATTTGACGTTGCAATTCGCCCGGGATCAGCCGCCACTAGTACATGGCCTCTCAAACGAGAACTCTGTCAACTTTCCAGACTCTGTCATATTATCCAACTCTATCAATCTCTCCCACGTCTACTCCTGCTTCTTCCCAAGTCATGGATCGCAATCGCAACAAGTTTGCAAGTAGCGCAACTGGAGGATCTATCGTCCTTTGACTTACCAAGCACCTCCGCTTGCAGCTCGACCGCTTGATCTGCTCATTGCGACGTGCTTCTGCAAACAGTGCAATCAAACCAAATGTAATGCTGAAGAATCGACTGATATTAGAGCACTGGCATACTGTGATATTTAAGTTTTTCTACTGTCGCTGTTTTGCACACATCATCAAGATTCGCATCACTCATCCGCACAACATCTCGATTACCAATTGCCGCGAGGCAAACATCTCTGAACAAGGATCTCGGCCGTCAACAGCACCCATTACCAGCCCGCAATTGGCTGCCCCTGCTTCATTCCTGCACGAGTCGAGGTTTGGGGGAAGTACTGAGGAAATGCCTGCCGAAGCCTCGCCTGCTCTTCGTGCATCCTCAATAACACCGGATCATTTGATGGCTCAGGCGACATCATGGCGTGCATGCTTCGAGGGTTCGGATGGTAGCCCGCAGCATCCAGCATAAGTTGAGATCGTCGACCTCGAGGCGTCTTCTGATGAAGCGACGGCGGCTCGGGAAGACGAACACTGTGGCGTTCAGGGCTCTCTTCACATTTGCCTACCAGCTCCATTCCTTCTTCGCTGTCTTTCTTCGAATGAGCTCCCACAGGCGAAGTCACTGCCGTGCTAGCCTGCGACTGCGACCATCGACCGAAGTCTTTGAGGTCGCGGGATATTGTTGTTCGAGGTTTATGCCTAGGTGTGCCTATAGTGCCACGATTGCCAGCAGCAGATCGCAATCGTCTGGCACCTTCTTTCTCGAGTGAAGGGGCACGAGTCTTCGAGAAGATGGGCTTGATCACTGCGGAGGAAGCGCATAGAATGCCCAGGTTGATCTCCACGAACGACCAAAGGCTAATGACGGCAGCATCCCGCATCGGCTGTCGAGATTGGGTGAAGATCTTGATCGAGTAAAGTCGGATGCAGCTTGCTAGAGTTCCGCCGCCGGCCACAAGGAACGCGGACAAGATCGCTATCTTCTGACGCCTATCTCGTGGGATACGCCAAATTATCGGGATGGGTAGCATGATCATGATCAAGTCTGTTATTATCGTAAAGATACTTGTAGCTGCTGACAGTCAGAATACAGTGTTCACACGGATGCATCAAGTCGACTTACAGTAGAAGAAGGCCGTGATATCAATACATGTGCCGGGAGTGTCCGGCCTCCAGTATTTGTGGATCGGTACACACTGCGTCGCGACGACAGCTATCGTTGTGATGAAATGCAATATTAGGAGCACCAGAAGTCCCACGCTGGCGTAGAAGAACCATCCTCGCAGTTCGGCAGCAAGCCTCAGATACAAGAACATCAACGACAGCTTGATGCAGAATATCGTCATGTAGTAGAATATTTCGTCCATGTATATGGCCTACGGGAAGCGTCAGCTTCGCCAGGATGGCAACGATATGGAGCTGTATCATACCTGAATGGCCTTCGTTGCCCAGTTCAGCGGAACGTCGCCAAGTTCTAATCCGACACCCCACCGGACAGACACGAAGACTGCTATTGTGAATCCGGTAGCACATGCGAAGGCGGCGAACATGGCATAATCATCGTATCCGATCTTTCGCCGTCGTTGCACAAGAGTCAGGACTCGACATGTGATTGCGAATATACCGACTAATGTGAATAGGACGCCTGCCGGCCAACATCAGTGTCTTGCAGCGTGTACATCTGGATGATATTCCGCAGCCTTACCGACGGCTACTAGTCCTGCTCTGGGTCCTGGGAATGATCTCGTGTTCTGTACGGCGGGTATTGGTTTGACGACAACTTTGGCTGACAGACGTTGCAGTCCTTCTTGCACTTCCTTTGGCACGATCATGGTGGTCTTGTGCCGTGAGAAGAATCGTAGGGTGGTATTATCCTGGAGGCCCAGCCGTTATCGAATGAGGTAAGCAGCGGCACATTGACATGAGCAGCCACTGCCGTTGAGTCGAAGGAAGCGGAGACCGAAAGAGGCAGCGACCGATACTCCACCGTAACGAAGGGACAGGACAAGACGTCACAAATGGCGTGGAACAACCAACAGCAAGAAAAATGGACCCTCCTCCGATCCGATCCCCAACGTGAGGAAGGAACTGGAGCAAACACCTCGAACAAAAAGTATGGCGTCACCGGACACTTTAGATATGTTGCATCGACATCAACTACAGGCAGGGACCGACGATCCTCACTCAGGGCAGAAAAAGCTGCTTGCGGCTCCGACTCAAGAAACCATATGACAGGAACGGCAGATCCTCTTTCTTGGGTGAGTTTGTGGTTATTAGCTTTCTGGCCAACTTGGGGATGGGGAAGGGTCCGCTGAGCTTATGAGACGGACGCTATGGTGCACGTTTACAGTGCCACTGGGTGAGATGAATTTCATTTTTGGCTGCAGATTTGGATTTGGTGGCGAGTCGTACTGTGAAACGATGACAGGTTCGAGGAGAGAAGGGGTCGGGTTTGAGAAGTATGTTGCCATCGACGGGCTAGCGTTGAAGTCACGCTACTTGTGCGCTGATCGTGAAGATAAGACTGCTACAACGCGGGCTGTATGTTCGTCTGCTGAAATGAGTCTAGAACAAGACGCACAAGCAACCATGATCTCTCTATGCTCGAAATAGCTTCTGTCTAGACTCGCCACAGGTCACATGGCCGAGTCGAACCAGGTTTGATTTCGGTCTGAAAGACCGAATGATCGCCGTGCGCGCAAAGCCCTTTGCCATACGCTCTGTTTGCGATGTGGTCCGCAGTTCAGCAGGGAGCTGTCAACTCTTGAAATCACCAATTACTGCGACATTGCCCTGTGTCCCAAGTGTGAAGCAGCTCCAGCATGTTCGCAGGGATCTCCACGTCCAAAGTATACGCATCAATTGTATCGATCCGATGAGACTCGGCAAAGAGCCGCATCAGCCACGCAGAGGGAAATGCCCCAGTTGGAGCTGCAGTTCTTTGCCACTAGTATAGATGTATCGTGGTCCGCTCGGTGGCAAGTGTGGAATGATGTGGCGGTGCTTCTTCTTGCAGTCTTGTCAACAAAGTTCTCCAAAATTCGATCGATGTAGCAAGCTGGGAAGTTCCAGATTTTTTGCGACTGAGATGTGGCAATTTCGTGTTGTGCCACGAAAAGCCCGAGTGATAGCCTTTGAGAGGCGCAAGCAATGTGCTCGACAGATCAACCGCGAATTTTCTCCGATCATCAGAGCTCATCGCAGACACGAGTCCAGGCTCGATATTTTGTCGAGGTACCCTGGTCCATGCAGCACTGAAGAGCGAATCCGAAGGAGCAAGTTGCCATGAATCGCGGATCCTCTGACATGACGGGGAACCATAAAGAACGATAATACCAATGGTGAGCCGTGTCTGTTCGGTTTGACTTCTCGTCTGACACTTGTCATCCTTTTCTCTTTCGCTTGGTGTGATAGGTTTGCAATCGATGTGGGCAAGTCCATCAAGTCGCTCGTTCTGTAAGGAGCACTTTGTGTCGATTGTGACCAGTCTCATCAAGAAATTCATGCTGCGCTGTAGCGGCTTCGTTTCCTGATCTGTGGACCATAAATGTAGAAGACGAATGGAATCGGCAGCATGGCAACACAAATGAAGCCCAGGAGTGATGTCGCCCAGTCAATTCCCAGACGTTCATACATCCTGTTCAATATTAGCTCGTATTACTCTGACATGGGATCTTAGAGGACCTACTGGACTGCGAAAAGTGGAAAGACTGCCCCTGTCGTGTATCGCATGAGGCCATTGGCTGCCATTGCGCTTGCACCATTCATCGGACCATAGACATCTATCAGGTACAAGACCGATGACAGGAATAAAGCCATATTGCCGAGTGCGAAGGGTATCCCGGAAAGTATTGGCACGATCCAGTGGACGTCGCTGCGAGCAGTCCAGGCGAACCAGAAGAGTCTGCGTTTCGTGTCAGTGGAAGACTATCAAAGAGGAGTTCTGGGGGCCAATCTTACCCAATTGGCAACGCGAATGCACCAATCATGCCTGAATATAAACGTTCCTCTGGCGGTAACATGGCGTTGCCTTGAGCCGCTGCTACTTTGTGCTTCTTCAAGTACATCATTCTGTCACAGGTAATGCTGACAGCAACCCCAGCAATCACGCCAACGCCCACTGAGCCAAACACCAATCCGTTCTGCCATGTATTGAAGTTGTAGACCGTGGTAAATGTGTATGGAAATGCAGCGAAGAACGAGAAGAGAATAGCGAAAGCGAAAGAGTTGTACACGCCGAAAAGAAACACGATGGACTCGGTGAAGATCATCGTGACAGGTCGCCCAATGGTCATCATCAGAAGCTTTTTGGCGTATCCAATGCTGAACACATTAGGTCCTGGTGGAGGTTTCAGTCCCAGTTTCTTGGCGCGTTTCTGCAGTATCGTCTTCTTGTAAGTTTCGTGCATTGGCAGGCAGGTGAGATAGGCGACGCCAAGAATGATGATCATGCACCAGATTGTCCACTGCCAGCCTCGATACTGCGCAGCGAAACCCCCGATGATGGGTCCGACTGGGATGATGTTAGTGCCATTTTGGCGACCTGATTGTCTTCGTACTACGATTGAAGTTACTTACGTCCTGGACCCAGAAAGGGCATCATGATGAACAACGATGAAGAGAATGCACGATCCTTTGGTAGAAACGTGTCGGCATTGGTGCCCGCGCCGACGGCTAGCACCGGGCCTCCAGCAATTCCAGCCAGGATTCTAGTCACACAGAGACTGGCGAAGGATTTCGAGAGACCTGAGCCGACGAGAAAGAGTATGCACACCGGGAGAGTGACCTTGTAAACGATTGATCGCCCATACATCTCCGAAACAGGTGCAGCGATGGTAGGCCCAAGTCCAAGTCCAATCACGTACAGCGTAAGTGGTAGGATGGCAACCGTTCTCGAGACTCCGAAGTAGATCTGTAGGTCCCGGTTCGCAGGTGTGATTATAGATGAGGCTGCTGTCACTGCAAAGCCGAGAAAGGCGACAGGCCAGAAATGACAAGCCTTCTTCAGCAGACTCCACTAGACACCATGTCAGCATGGCTCCAAAGCGAAGCATGTATGAGATAGAGCAAATCAAGACCATATGGGCGGGCCCGATACAACCGAAGGGGGATCCATCGAGGCAACAAAGGACAGTCTTTGATCACACTGCTTACATTGAGAGGGTTCTCGGGGTCATCAGGCCCTGACCAATCTTGCGCAGTAACAACTCGTGTAAGCGGTGGGCGTTCGGCGTCGGCGGGGTTCGAATTCTCTCGAGCGTGGTGCTCAGCGCCCTCTGTGCCATCTTCCGTGCTGCCCATTTCGTGCGCTTCCAGAGCTGATTCGATATCCGATTCCGGCGGAGCAGGCTTCTCCGTATACTCGTGCGACTTGTAGGCCGTGCTCGTCATCTTGTGCTGTTGTTGTCGTTGCGCAGCAAGATGTGTCTCGCCAGCTTGGTCAGTGGCTTCTAAGCTCAGATACGTGCGACTGTTGCGCAGACTAATGAACTGAGCATTGCGTGATCATTCACTTGCAGCGCCCTACGTACAAATATGTACCACAACAATGAGCCGCGATTGCGGTGGAGCTGTGCGCCACGCGACGTTGGTGCCGAGGGCGGCTGCATGGCACTAGTGCATTGATAGCGCAGTGCCCCTTTGACCCCAGATGTGCAAACACGATGGCTATACCAAGTCTCCATCATAGAATGATGTGGTCAGGCCATTGACGACAGACTGAACTCACTGTTGAAATGTTCTCAGCGGTTCACTTCTACTGCATCTTCACTGGCCGGGCTGACACCACGGGCATATCTCGCGTTCGATTCGAGCTCGGACTTGGCTTGAATGTGAGAATTTCCTGATCACTCATCACTAATGTCGTCGGAGGTACGCGCCGTTCTTGGAATATGGCGATTGGAGCACCTGGCGCAGTCAAAGTGCTTGTGCGTGAATCCTCAACGGCATGCTGAGCAATACATTCTGTGCCCGAGGGTGAATAGTCATCAGCGATATGCTGTCGCTGTCGGCGTGCTGCCATCTCTCCCCGTTACCATCTACTTGACGCTGGAGACATGAAACCCTCTTCTCTTTGGCGGAAGTCGCTTTGCTTCTCCAAGCTTTTGCTGGCTCCCCACGTGGATTTTTTCGCACCTACTGTGCTACTGCCGTGAAGGTTGAAGCATGGAGCATCTTTCGATCTCCATATTGGGTCTTCTGCGGTCGGGCGCGGGTGGTGAGAGTACTTTGCGGCGGCAATATGCTCCCATTTTCATGGTGCTCTCCTTCTGGAATCTTGCTTGAATCTGAAGCCCTTCAGCGAAGAACAAAGTGATGTCTGTCATCGAGCAGGGGCAGGATTTGAAATGGCGCACCAGGATCGGAGCTGAGGTCCGCTGCTGACATCACTTCTCTCGAATGGACGCGACTGCTGCACGTTTTCGCTTTACAAACTTGCAGCGATCCACCAGCTTGCGCTGTCTCACTAGAGCTGGGCAACGCGTCAGACACTGGCAATTCTTGCTCTTCTCTTGCTTCTGACTTCTGTCGCAACGACACAGGCAAGCATTGTAATCACCAAAGCTTAGTCCACCTTCATACCACCAGTTTCCGATTCAACTGAGTTTACCACGATCCGCGTAGCATCCATGAGGCGGTAGCGATGGACTGCGGCTTCATTCCATTACCCCTGTGTATACAGTGCGGTACAGATCAGAACCCGTGCAAGGTCAAGTAGGTGTGCGCCAGCCTATCTTACGACACAGGCCGCTGACCTCGATCGACCAGAGTGGTGGGGCCAACACTAGGATTCATCATCGGAGTGTGCATGGCAGTAAGAGCATAGGACGAGGTACATTCGGGAGAAATGGCTGATGGAGGCTTTGACAGATCGTGTGCTGGCCAGCTGCCATCTTGTGTTGCTGTTGTGCGACAGACATGGGCAAAAGTGGGTGAAAGTTGAGGGCAGGAAACACCGCAGGCAAAACTGACGACTGCAGGAATGCTCGGAGCGCCAGCAGATACATCTCAAGCGATAGGCCACGCCATTCCGTTTTGAACGAGCTTCGGAGTTGCAAGAGCAGCATTGGAAATGTTGGAGTCGATTGCACGACTTAGCGGACATCACAAGGTCAACGAGTACAGCGAACACGAGATTCGAATGGCACGCAAGATGGTACTGGGATGAGACCCAAGCGTAGTGCTGCTGATCTGCCAGCCCACTTGGCTGTGATCAGATCCGGCTGTGATCAAGTCGAGCCGCGCGGCGACAAAATTCACGGCCTCGGTCTTGAGTGTCAAGCAGACTGCACTTTCTGCGGGACTTCGATGACATAGACCTCCAACAGCAGCAGCTCAATGACAAAGTCCGAAGTCCTACATCTCGCACAATGCACTAGTTCGCGCTCTACAATCGCCAGACCGTGAAGACGGATGAGATGCCCAGCCGTTTAGCGAGCTGCACTTCACGCGCGCAACTGCTGGAGGCGCTAATGCAGCCGCTGCAGGTGAAGGGCGGGTTGTTTTGCTGCCCTTCCGCCATAAGCGACAGCACATTCAGACACACGCGTTCACTGACATGGACAGCAACAATCACAAATGGAGCGCGAACAGTTCGCGGACCTGGCATTCTCGCCACTAACCTACGAGGATGGACTCGGAGAAATAGATCGCTTCTATCGTACTCCAAAGCCAGAGACCGAGCGCGAACAAACAAGTGCAGTTCATGTGCTTGAAGAAGGCGAAGAGGTGCTGCACACAGACGCAGACAATGAGTTCAGCACTTTACTACAGGATCTTGAAGCAATGGAAGGCATCGAAACCACCGATGGCTTCGAGCCAGCCCTAGAGAACTCGAACGCCAACAAAGATGAGCACCATAACGAAACGTCAGCTTGCAGCAACGACAACAGTCACACAGCGACCATCGCAAAAAGTGCCGCCATGGCGCTCTCTGGTCAGACTCCCAAGGCTTCTTCGCCCACAATACCGATGGACCTCTTTACGTCCGTGAAGAACACTCCTGGTCCAAGCCACAGCCCGATTCCACCATCCAGCAGCAACCGGAGCGAACTTCAAGCGGAGATGCGCGATGAAGAGACGCAGCAAAACTCGCCATTCAGTACACCGGTCGCGGTGCCGTTCTCTCTCGCACGAGACAAGGCCAACGCCAAATCGAAGCGAGACGCATCAGCATCGCCCTTAGCGACTCGCCGACCAGCAAAGAAGGCGAAAGAGGCTGAGGCTGAAGGAGCAATTGTCTCGCCCACGACCCTTGCTGGGAGCCCTGGCACGTCCTCCATACCGCCCCCTCGCTTTCCAAAGATGGATGAGCTGACTTCTGGCGCTGCTTTGTCTGCGGTAGATGCGGAAATGGCAGGAGGCCAATCAGAATCAGAATCTTCGCGATCCGTGCATGAGCCAGAGGGCTGCAGTCCCGAAGCTGCTCAACACGAAGCGACGGAAGGTGGCGCTCGTCGCAGATCTTTGCTGGTTGCCATGCCTCTTCCACAGCAGAATCGCCGCGACAAGCCCGTCGTCACCATGGACGACGAACCGGCCGATTCCCAGACTGGTCCACCAGCTTTAGACGCAATCTCGAAACAGGAAGCCAGTGAAGCACCGTCCAAGAAAAGCGCACTGCGGGCGCGTCCAGAAGGAAAGGGCGCGCAAGGGGACAATGCAACTGCCCGCGAAGTTGCCAACGAACCAAAGAAACCTGCCGCTCGCACTAGAAGAACAATGGGCGCGCACGAACTGAAAGACATCCTTGACACGAATTCGCGAAAGGGGGTCACGGGCGGTATGAGTGCACGCCGCATGACGAGAGGACAGAAGCAGGAGAGAGAAGCGGCGGGACCGAATGCGAAAGAGGCTGTAAAAAGACGCAGGAAGTCGAGTGCAAAGTGAGGCTGTGAGAGGTGTGAAGCATGAGGTGAAGGAGCTGTGGACTGAACAGGATGGAATTAGTGTCTTGGTAGCTAAAGACTGGTGCCAGTTCAAATTCTAAGATGTTTTGTCTACCGGAGGACGTCTATGTACGACGCAGCCAGTGGTGCGGCAAAAGGCTTCTGTGTGGTAGGCTGACGCTCCGTCACCCTTTGATGAGACTCCAAAAATGTACGCTATTCGCAAGCAGGAGCGCAAAGCTGCTGATCCAGAAATCCTCGCGATGAAAGGGTCGAGCTCGTAGGATATCCCATACTGCTGTGTTATCGCAATACCACATTGATGTCAGGATTAAAAAGGTTCGTAATGTGATATCCCATAGTGCAATCAGCCCTGGTATACCCAGCGCAAATCTTTCTGCTAAGAAGATTTTGAGGACGATTCGTCTGTATTGTGCTATGTGGGTTGAGTGCCGCACATATTGATCCATCTCTGAGAAATGGAAAGATCGAATGTCCGAGATTGTGTATCCTTCGTCGGACAACTTGCGTGAAGTTTCTGGGTAGGCGGCTGCTGGTGCTGGACAGCGGAGGCGGCGGAGAAATTTCCAACGCATGTTCTCGAGGAAGCCAATGTGGGGCGTGTCTTCCCTCGAGGACTGTGAAAGATGTTTCATGGCGTGGAGCAGGTCAGGTAGAGCAGGTATTCCATCTATAGTCGCGGTTCGATTTTTCTCGTCTGTGAACAGACACTCTCGATCAAAAGCCTCCTTGGCGTGAGCATAATGCAGGAATCGGCTGTAGAAAGCCGGCGAGATGACTTTCAGAGTCAGCGTACTGTCGTGATCTTCTTTGTACGTGAAATTGGTTGAGTATAGCACAATTTCCTCGTCATGATAATGTGCGGGCTCGTAGATGACTCGTAGCGCCCGCTCCGCGTGCTCGACACTTTGTGTCAGGAAATCTCGGAAGATTTGCTCAAGAACCTTCTCTTCAGTAGTGTATGCTCGGCCGATACTGGTGGTACCGACGACCTCTGGTCTGAACCACACGTGGAGCTTTCGACGGAAGAAGAGCTTTGCTGCCTCCCACACGATGCGCGGAAATGTGGCAAGACCTACCCACCACCACACCGCGATGAACTTGGTAAGTTGCCAAGAAGTGATCTTTTCTGGATCCTCAGGATTGCCCTCCGAGAATACACGTGCTACAATCTTTGCGTGTTCTTTTGAGGATTTTAGCACAATGGTGTTATCGATCTTGATGTGGCCAGTTTCTTCGTACGCTGCAAGAGGGTCGATGGCGCGCAGTGAGTAAGATCCCTTGCGACTGTTGAATGGCGAGACGTGAAAGTCCTTCTCCCACGAATCTGTGAAAAGCTTCGTCGTGCGCTTCTCTGCATCATCGCCCTCCGTCTTAGCAGAAGCGTCTGACCTCAACAGGTACAACCGTCTTTCATCAAACGTGTTGTTGACCTCGATTACCATATACTTCAGACTGGCATAAGAGTCATAGATGTAGTAGAACGAAGCAGGATTGAATGAGTAAGACAGCAATCGTGGTGCGGTAACCAGGTAGGCAAATGCGTAGTCTCTGCTTGTCACGCCTTTCGTGTGAAGGAAGCGACGCAACTTCTCGGACAGTGTATGCTGGTCTTCGCCACTCCGATGCAGATAGTCAGCAGCACGAACATCGAACCATCCGGCACTGGGACTGTCAACGGATAAGACCGAGCGAATTCGGCCAGTAAATCCAACAGGAACTCCAACGAATAGATAGCTGTATGAGAAGGCATGCTTTTTGGGAAACATCCGAGAATGGGTTGTGCGACTTGGTATTATCGATGGTGGCAGAAGAGCTTCGTCGATCCGTTGGATGCGCAAGGCATGGCTTGACGGCAGGGATTGCAGCTGCTGCTCGCGGACTACAATAGATCCAGCAGCAGCACCACAAATTGCCAAAAGAGCAAAGATTCCAAAGTATATCTGCGTTTCCCGATTACTCCAATCGATCCTTATCAGCCCTTCAATGCTGGGCAGAGTCCAAGACTGTGACCACCAGAGCCCATATATGTTGTGTAGGGCAAGAAACAGTCCGAGGTCCTGCCTCCATGTCAAGTCGCTTTTCCATATACGGAATATCCAGAGAGGCTGGAAAAGCAGCGTCCGGGCTGCGATTGTCTTGTGAGGCTCGGTGAAGATGCTCCATAGTAATGTTGAGAAGGTCCAGAGGGAAAGAAGGAGTGTTGACGTCGTGGCGTCCTGTTCTGGTGGATTGGCCTCCACCTTGAAAGTGACTCCCATCTGGCGGAGTCTAGTGAGAAGCTGCCAGCTCTCACGACTGGACTGTTTCCATGACGAAGAGTGTAGATAAGAATGATGTCGGTGGCCGGTGCAAGATGGTGACAGCAGGAAGCAGAACCTCGAAACGAGACCGAATGCCAAGCCTGTGCATTCGAGACCTCTGATGTGTCACTTCCCTTCCTTTTGCTACTTCCATCGACATCGCATGTTTTGCATCCACGGCCAAATGTCATCCACAGCCACGCCAATGATAGTGTCGTGTGCTGTAAAGTCCAAAGCTATCGCTCAATCTCGCCGTGGGCGTCCGGCGCGCGACATCAGCCAGATGGAAGACAGGCGCGCGCCTTGACAAGACTTTCTGGCTGCGATCTGCCCTCGACAACAATCGACCACCCCGCTGTGCAATTTCCAAAGGACTGATGCGGTTGTCCGACTGACTGACGGCTGAGCGCAACTGGTGGTTGTTACTGCCAACTGAATCTAGCCGAACTACCATGAAGCTCCTGTGCGATTTCTCTGGTCTCCAACTCATGCCGATAGATGTCGTCTCCAATCTGCAATTCCGGCATCTGCTGTCTGGAGTCGACCTCGTATATCTGGTACTCACTCGCGTCAACCTCACAATGTGAGGTCGACGATGAGCTCAGCTCCTTCGCATTGGTGGATCCACCTTCATTTTCACGACTGGTCTTTCGAGATCTTCTGAGGCACCAGAGCAATGCGACAACACAAAGGACTGATACAACGACTGCCAACGCGATAAGCCCTGCAAGTTTCGTTGTGGTGATTTGGGTACCAGTGTCGCCTTCTGATGACGGACGGTGTATCGCTGTCAGGCGCTGCTTTACCGATGAGTCCGGGAACAACGCCTGGGAGACGGAAAAAGTCCGGCGATCATAATCAGCAATAACATATGCTTCCTGCAGGAAGGTTCGCCCAAGAAATAGCTGACTTGCATTTTGCGCTTGCTTGATCGGAAACCATCGCGTAGTATTGCTGACAATTGGCTCTGAGAGCAGCTGATCGAATGCTGCGTACGGGAGGACGATATCGACGGTGCCACCCGAGTCGCTTCCTGGTTCAGTCAGCCAACTTGTCCAGCGATCATGAGGCGTCGATCTGAGAACACACCCGACTGGCCCAACGTAAATGTGAAGCTTGGATTTTGAGCTACGAGAGCAGCATGCGCAACTTTGTCAATCAGGTACAGCTGGCCTTGAGGGTTACAAGTCAAATTAAACTGCTGCTGAAAGGCTTCGCAGGTCTCCACTGGTAACCAAATCTCCGTCACCAGGGAATTGATGAAGATATCGACACTACTCGTCAGCAGCGGTGACGCACCAGCGGTGTCGTATGTGATCGATCTCAAGCTGACAGTCAGGTCCCGCGATACCATAGAATCGAATGCGAAAGTCTGATTGTGTGCCTCGATGCGGGATTCGTCGTATCCGCCAAAAACGAGGCTCCCAAAGACGTCACGATAGTACGCCCCGGCTGTGTAGGCCCACCTGCATGGCACATCTGTCAGCACCTGACGAGAAATCGCAAATCTAGATGACTCACGAAGTTGACGAGACCAGCGACTGGTTGACCAGTGCACCAAGAACACTCAACTGAGGATCTTGCAGGTTGGAGAAGTTCATCGGAAGAGGACTCAAACCGAGTTGACCCACGAAGTATTCGTCGTCCCAGACGCCAGCAATGAGTTGATGCTGCAGGGACGGTAGCCCAGATCCAGGTATACCAAGGTTGACAACATCATAACCATACGAGCCACTGCCACCCCGTCCAATTTGGAACTCCTCATCCGCGGGTAGATTGTAGATTACTCCGTCGACACCATTCTCCAATCCTTCTGTGGACCACGAAGAAGACTTGTTGCTTTCGAAAAGGCCACCCCTGAGATCTGCGCATTTTCCGAGCAAGGGATTGACTTTGCTGCAGCCGGGGGCAATGATGACCCAAGGCACGCTTCCTGCATTGGCTGATGTACTAGGTAGGACGCGAAGAAGTTGAGGGGGAGTGCCGACTTCGATGTTGAAGCTTGACCATCGACCATCTGCGCCGTCCCAGGAGAAGCTCGGGCTGATGCTCAATGGCTCTGGCACAGACTTCCGGATACTGCTATCATGAAGACGCATAATAGTGTTGCGACTCTGCAGATCGTCGTCATGTTGAGGGGTTGTCGGTTGTTCGAACAAGTTGGCTTGAGTGCTCGAGTGTGAACAACAAACTACGAACTATGAAACTTCATTATCGGTGACTTCCGAATGCGACTAGACTCTGGAAGATGTGAAGCCCGCGGTGCAGGATGCATGGTCCTGTATCATCGCCTCCGGCCTGATTATCGTCCTCGGTGAACTCTAAAACATGTAGAGCTGACAACTGCACTAGTTAGTCCACAAATGGTATCTTTCCTTCGTGGCTTTCAGCTGAAACGCTCAGCCACAATCCATCTGAGGCCGCACTCGACGGCCTTCGGCCAATCCCATCGCGGCTACGATGGTTTCCAAGACAAGCTCCTATGCAGTCTTGTCCCGAGAGCTTCTCTCATCATGAGCAACGCTTTCCTACTGGCGAAATGTCGTCTCTCACAGCTTGCATGCTTCTGCGTGGCGAATTCAAGCCCAGATCGACGTTGGCCAGTCACCTAACGTGCCCTGTCAGCTATGCTTCTCTCGACCGCGGCGCGGAAAGAAAGTTACAACATGATGCTAGAGAATTTCCGGTCGCCCCTGCACGTGCTATGTAATCCTTCGACAGCCATGGGTGCTGCTTGGCTTGCTCGCCCTGAGAGGCGTACACAAAGATATTAGATTTGCAGATTCGCCATCAGTCGCACTGTTCTCAGACAGCACTATCGAATCCATGACCAGCACCTTACAGGGCAAGTCCAGCAGCGTCAGGTCCACGATGGGTCCTCAAATGCTCCTTCTCTGGGCTCTGTTCACGTTCACATGCAGATGTACCTCCTCACAGTGTAAGCACAATAGTGACGATATCCAAGTCAGATATGGTGCTGACCCGAGTCACTCAGACTTCAACACGACGCTGAGCACTGTTACGAGCGACAGCGCAGAGACCACATCGTCGGCAGACTCGAGATATATCGCACCTTATGCAACACACCGCAGATATGTCTGGACGTTGGCTACATGGCGCGGGATAAATTCTGCTGTCGATTTCGTCACTGTTGGAACAGTTTTCGTCGGCTTTGATCCGACGGCCTCTACTGCATCGTCTACTACGATCTTTCACTCCCAGTACCGCAATAAATCGGTAGAGCTGTGGACAAGAACGGACACCAACTCCGATGGAACTGTCACAGCAACAGCGACGGACTTGAGTGGAAGAGAAATCACCTTGTAAGAGAGCACTCCTACATCCAGCCTTGTGCTAACATCTCCGTAGGGCATACCCGACAGCCTATAACACTACTGATGACGGCGTTACATGGGCTGTCCTAACGCCTTCCTAAAGTGATGGCTCCACGTGCTGCTGGTACAATTTTGTGTCCGCCACTCCTTCAACGCCGATAGCATCTCCGGCACCGAACACAGCCGCCGATGTTGATGATCCTCATGGACTCAAATACACTCTGACCTACCTTTTCAGAGACAACCGCTATAATATTCCGAATGAGCAGCTGCAGTTTCCCTTCCCGACTGCTGTGACTGATGCGCCTATGTGCATGTCAGATCTCTGCGGCATTAGAGGTGGCGGGATCCCACGAACCCATATCTCTGTTGGAACCACGCAGTCGTATCTCTTGGCTACAACGACGACCACGCTGACTGATATTGGGACTCAATTTCAAGTACTGCCTACGCCTCTGTTGCCGCATCATACGTTGGCTGTGATGCCGGCTCCCACGATGTCCATCATCACCGACCATCCCGATTCACCTGGCGAAAGTCATGGGGTGGACGAACCTACAAGACTGATACCGCAAGTCCCTGATGATACTTCACTTCATGGCCCTGGTCCACAAATGCAACCACAGAAAAGTGCTTTGCCGCCTTCGCCGACGCCGATAGTCTTCAATTCTGTCAATCTTCGACCTCAAGCATCAGCTGTGATCGTTGAAGGCCAGACACTTGCCCTTGGCTCTACTCTAACGCTCGGCTCTGGAGCTTTAGCGACTACTGTCGCTCTGCACAAATCAGACTCTTCGATTAACCTTCAAGTCAATGATAAGGTCTCCCCCCTTCCAATGTTTCCGACCCCGATACCAGCTCTGGACGACCACCGTTTACCAACATCTTTCACAATGGGCTCACAGGTCATCACAGCAAATTCAAGATCCGAGTACATCATACAGGGAGAGACACTCGCACCGGGCTCTCGGATCGTCATCGCAGGCTCAACGATCAGCCTCGCGCCAAATGCACAAGCACTGGTCATCAATGGGAAAGCACAGACTCAAGCAGTAGCCACTCAAATCACGCCTGCACCAAAGCTGATTATCGGGTCGATGATATACACAGCCGGCTCATCCTCGCAATTCGTAATTGAAGGCCAAACGTTGCATCCCGGGGGTGCCCAAATTGTGCTCGATGGAGGCAAAACGACGTTGAGTCTTGCAAGCAATGGCGCTCAGATTGTTGTCAATGGTAGGACGACAGATCTACAACCCATAGAGACTGTCGCATCGGTCACTGTTGGATCAAAGATGTACACCGCGAACGCTGATGGCAACTATGTCGTTGATGGACAGACTCTTAGTCCGGGAGGCTCTGCGATTACTGTTCATGGGACTACGCTGAGCTTGGGATCTAGAGGAAGATATATCGTGGTCAATGGAAAGACAGAAACGGTGGCTCAGAGTACCAGTGGAGGGACCGAAGAGGAGTATGTTTGGACTGCTTTGGGTTCGGCCACGGCAGCACCTGTGGCAGCAGGGTCGACAGCGGACAACGGGCCTGGTGCGAAGAGCTCTGCACCATCATCTTCGTCAGTCAGTAGCAGGCACATGTCTGGCTGGAAGTATCTCTCTCGTATTCTCCCAGTCATGCTCAGCATGATCGTCTGTTGGTGGAGTTGAGTCTCAGGAGAACACGCAATACTCAAAATCTCATTCATGCAATGCAAATGCAATCTAAATCCTAAGACTTCACCCTCTCTTCACAAAACCAGCGTATCATAACGCCATCGCAAGCTCCAACAACCTCTCATAATCCGGTGTCCCCCACCCGGTAACCGCATCCCACCCCTCCACAGCCTTCCACGAAGCTCCCTCCACAAACGGCGTATCCAATCCCGTAACCTTATCAACCCCCGTACAACCACTACTCCCACCCTTCACAACATCCGTCAGCGCTTGGAACGCCTGCCCATAAATCCAAGGATTCAGGAATCCTAATGTACTCTTCCCCGCTTGGAGTCTCTTCGCATTCAACAAAGCAATTATCCCCGCGAAAGCAGGCGCAGAAGCCGAAGCACCGGAAATGTTCGTTTCGTTGCCTTGATCGAAGACTTTGTATTGATATGCCTGAGCAGCGACATCGGGATAGCCGCGTCCCCTAGGTTCATATAGACCTTTCCAAGAATCTCCTACGAATTGCAAATATTTTGCTACAGCGTCTTTTTGGTAGTCCGGGGCGGGCCACGTATCGCTGAAACCTCCAGAAGAAAAATCTATTGCTTCTTCGGGTTCGATCTTCCAGGTTCCGCCTACGGCCGTGACGTAGGGACATGATGCTGGGAAGAGGGGCATGAAGCGGGTGGTGTTTGTCCCGTCGTTTGTGAGGCAGGCGCTTCCGACTCCGCTGTCGCCTGAGGCGACTAGGACGCTGACGCCGCGAGCTCCGAGTTGGCCGAAGAGGTCGCAGACTTTGCGGCGGTAGGGTTCTGGGATGCTTTGTTCGTTCTCGCCGTAGGAGGCGGAGATGGTGTGGGGGAGTTCTTGGTCGTTTTGGGAGAGGACGTAGTTGAGCCAGTCGAGGTAGGGTTCGTTTTGGTTGACTGCTTGAGTGGGTTGGTCGAGGTCTGGGACGAGTTTGCCAAGGCCGCCGACGTTGTAGGAGTGTATATTCAAGGGCCAGCCGGTGGCGAGAATGTATTGTAGGTCCAAGTTTGCTTCGGAACTGCTGACGTTGGAGGTTTGTACAGTTTCGAGTGGAGGTGCTCCGTTGATTGTGTCCCAGGTGAATCTGACACCGTTGGCGCGTGGGAAGTAGTCCTCAGTGAATTTGCTCAAGTCATCGAAGCGCGGGTGTTGTTCTAGAAAATTGGCAAAAGCCATGTATCCGCTTGTGGCATTGTCGATCTGGGGGTCATCCGGTATCTTGTAAAGTGCTCGCAGGCAGTCTGGGGTCACATGTTTGCCATCACAAACGGATTTGATGTCCTTAGGGTCTGCAGGAGGCGTGTATGGATGATCATCGCCGACTTGCTCTGCTTGGTATATTGTGCTGCGCATGGGTTGCATCACCGAGAATCGAGTAGTAGGTTGTATCATGTCGATATAACTAGGGGTAGTTAGCATGCTTCATCAAAGCGTCAAACTATTGATGTTTGACGTACTCGGAGACTTTGTCCAGCACTGAGTAGTTGAGAGTGCGGAGGAGCTTCTGCCCCTCAACATCTTCGAACACGCCGAACGAGGTATCTAGCAAATTGTTCGCAACACCGACAGTGCAAACAAAGTTAATCCACTCTCCATCTTGCGCGATCGCGCTGTGATCAACTCCACCCTTGACGAGCCAGGCCAGTACCGCTTCCGTCGCCTTCTCTTTCGGTCTCAGCATGGCCTTGAGCTCATCGCGCTTCAGGTATTGAGCATACCGAAGATGTGCTGGATCTGAAATGGAATATAATGTCTGCTCGAGCAATCCCGGATTTGGAGCCGACATCGCGATCCTCAAGTGTATTCGGTCGTGGTTTTGTGCCTCCCCAATTTGACGCCAGCCATCAGGTATTTGGCGTAGTGACTCCATGATTTTGGCACTGGCTGTGCCGGCGAACGCCAGAAATACAGTGAGCAGCATGCTGACTGGCTCACCGAGATGAGTAGCTGCTATCAGAACGAAGAAGGTGGCGGATTATCTGTCAGAAATAGCGGAGTCCAAGGAGTTGATGCAACTGGTATGATGAGTAGAAAACGAATGTGTGGGGCGAATGTGTGGAACAAACGTGTGGAGCGAACGCGCAGAATGAATGTACAGAATGAAAGCACAGAATGAACACACAGAACGAATGTGCAGAAGAGAGTCGTGATCATGCTTGGAAAGCTACAGTAGTATCAGCTCAAGCCTTGAACAGGATACCAATGTCGTGGCCGCAAACAACCTAGTGTTATTGCCAGGCTCTTCATGATTTGGGTAAGCATGAGGCGAGCATGATGCTCACACGGCATGCAGTGGTGCAGGGCAGAATCCCACGCCTCGCTGGCCAGCCCTTGCGAGACAGAACACATGCGAGTAGGGCAGTCCGCGAGCAAACTTCGTAAAATGAGCCAATGCACAACCTTGTTGAGTGAAATAGCCAATGGAGTTCATCAACTTGGATCTTCACACTGTGGCCCATGCGATGAGTTTGCTCCCCGCCCGGTTTGAGTTCATCAGTGCATTTCGGCTCCTCACTTTCGCTGATGAACCGGATGACGTCCGACGGTCGCCACTTGTAGAGAACGAATCCGAAGACGAGCGCCGCCATTCACCAACAACGTGATTTGCCAAACAAAGGAAGGGGAAGGAATAGATAGGAGACGAAGGTGCGCTGTCGTACCTGTCAAATTTGGGGCCACGAGAGATGTCAGGTACATCGTTCTTGTGGACAACCAAAGTACGAAGACTGACAGGATGAATGCTTGATGCTTTTCGTGTCCGACTGGGATGTTGAACTTCGCGCGCCAAGATAAGCGCGGCAGGAGCAAAGTTTCAATGAAAAGCTGCTTCGACCGACGTATTCTTGTATCCATGGTGCTGGGCGGCGATAGAGAGCACGCCTTGGTCTGTGGAACTCTTGAGTAGTGACGCAGTGCATTGCGGAAGATAGGTGGCGCCACGATGCCGAGGAGCGGCATGTGTGTTCTGGGATGACTGGCTGTGGGATAGATGAGCATTGTTTGAGAAAGCAGCCGCATTGATCTGTGCGGGGAACAGAGTCGAGGATGAGGATGAGAATAGCACTGAGCCAGGTTCCAGAACAGCAGCGGCGAAGATTAGGTTTGGCAAGGCTCGAGGCTCTTCAGTGGCAGAGTTGGTGATCTTTTCCGAAATCTTGAACAGTCCAGTTCGCTTGGCTATTTCACCAGAGGTGTATGAAGGCGCTTCGTCTGCGGACAATTTGAGAGGTGAAAGAGGATCATCGTCGGAATCAAGCTCGTCGTCGGCATCATATGTCGTCGCCTCGACCCGGCAACTTGAAGGCGTCTTGATGAGCGGAGGCTGTGGAGGGTCATGCGGGTCGTGGTCGTCGCTGCAGCGGGAGGGAAGTGCTTGTGACGCCTTCTGCTTTCGATCGCTCTTCTTGGTGCAAAAGCGAGCAACTGCAAGTCCGATGAGGCACACGCTGATGAGGATGGCGAAGAGCGGGATGTGGTTGCCGAGTGGGGCTTTCGGGAATTGGGGGCTCTGGCTCTGCATGTTGGATGGTATTCTGATCGCTGCCGATTCACGTCTGGGACTGTTGTGCTCTGATCTGAGGAGATGGGGTTCTGAAGAGCACAAGAAGCCATACGGTAGAAGAGCATATATCACTTCCCTTACCATGCATGTATTGAAGCCCGCCGTCTTCGTCCTCGCGTGAGACAGCGGCTAGGAGCATACAGGACACTCAACGCGTACCCAAAGACACGCATGTCTCTGTCGGGCACTTCTGCATCTGTTCTGTCTGACGCAGGACGGTGGCATCTGCTCATGTTGCGCCATGCTGTCTTTCAGCAAGGCAGCAGATGGTGGAGGAAGTGGGCGAATGGCAGGGATGATGTGGATGATGTGGGTGGAGCACGACAACGCCTCGGGTCAGAAAGAGGAGCGCGAGCGCACGCGTCGATATTCGCGCCGCCTGACCGCCTCGCACAATCAGGTAGTCATATCGTCGCCAACGCCAGCACCCACTCCCTCCTTCCTCACTCCACTTCTCTCTGCACGCGCCCGCCGCAATCCACTCGCCCAAATTTCCATATGGAAGCTATCCTGCTGCAGACCACCACCGAAGACCACTCGCACCCGCCGATACAATAATTCCTCCGCCGCCTATATCCGCATACCACAACCTAAACCCTGAAGCCAGGACATACAAGGCATCTCCGCATCTAATTCTCCCCTCCACGCAGCCCCGTGTCCACGAGCAGAAGACCGCCAAAATGCGGGAACGGAACATGCTGAAACAGGCGCTGGAGAGCGGCAAGACAGTCTCCAAGGCTGCTCGCTCCAAGGAAAGCACTCCTCCGCTCAGCAGGAGCGGCAGCGCTGCGCCGTCTCCGCGCGGATCGCGCATCGCCAGTAGGGAAGGCTCCGACGACGAAGACGCTTTTTCCGACGACACCGAGTGGAGCACCCGAAGCATCGATGCGCTCGTAGCCCCGCCTCTCGAGTACGATGACGGCTCCGATGCCTGGGTCGCTGTTCTGGAGGACCGCATCAACGCCATTACCGACCGCAAACGCAGCTCCACCGAAGGCCGCGAGAACGACATGAGCGGCTTCAATTTGATTCTGACCCGTCACTTTGCGCTGCAGCAGCTGCAGCCACGCGCTGACGAAGTCGTGGCCGCGCTCTTGAAGAGCGTGAAAGCCGGCCAGAGCGAGCGTGAGGTGGTTTTGGCCCTCAAGGCTTTGGCACTGATCATCATAACTGAGCCCTCCGAGACTATCTACGATTCGGTGGCAGATGCATTCAAGCGGACCATTAATGACTCCCAATACTCGAATGCAAAGAGTGCTGCTATTCACGCGCTGAGTGTGGCTACCTTCTACGGCGGAGCCACACTCGAAGAGACGGAGGAGATCATGGATTTGTTCCTGGATATCGCATCGACGGACGGTGCAGTCATCGACGAGGCGGATAACGGCGATGTCGTGGTGGCAGCCCTCGAAGAATGGGGCTTCTTGTGCACTCAAATGGACGATATGGAGGAAATGACGGAGCCAGCCATGGACACATTCGTCGATCAGCTCGAGAGCAGCGATGTGGGCGTGCAAATTGCCGCTGGCATCAACATTGCCCTCCTGTACGAGAAGAGCTACACCGAGGCCGAGTCAGACGATGAACCAGAATCGGATGAGGAGGATGGTGCCAAAGGCCCGCGGATGATCAAACGCTACATAGTCTACCGACAACAGCACAACCTCGAGCAGATCTTGGAGAAGATCTCGAAGGCCTCTTCAAAGCGTGTCTCGAAGAAAGATCGCAAGCAGTTGCATTTAGAGTTCAACGATATTCTCGCTACAGTAGAGAAGCCCACCAGAGGGCCTCGATACAGCACAGCACTCGACCAGGATGGCCGAGAATATGGATCGAGACTGAAAGTCACCATTCACGGCGGAGGCAAGATGACCATTGATAAATGGTGGAAGCTGCAGCGACTCAATGCCCTCAAACGCCTGCTGCAGAGCGGCTTTATGGTGCATTACGAGTTCAATCAGGTTGTTTTCGACAGCCTGCCCGTGATCGTGGAGGATGACTGAACGATCGACGTCTTTTTCTTTCTGCGGCAATTTTGATTGATGAGGGTATGAGAGACATGCTTATGAGTGACGATGCGCAACGAGATACACATGCATATAATTCATGATCGCTAACACTTCCTATCCTGTCAACGACACATCTGTCCCGCTATTTCTCACAATGCATCTCAACAACTCCGCTGGCTCCAGAGCTACCCTGTTCTAGCTGCTCTAGGAGAAACTGTAACACCTCTGGTGGAGCTGCAGTGTGTCAAAACGAGTGCCCAGCTCCAACCCCGCCGCAGCACGTCGTAAGATTGAAAAGAAGGAGTCATCATCAGGATGTACTCTTTCTCTTTCTCACCAGCTCACAAAATCTCGTTACTTACGACTCACATCGCCAACAAGCCTGACCGGTACGACAATCGACGAAATGGAAGTTGCGTCCGCCGCAAGAATGCCTGCATGGGTTGCGAAATATGATCAAGGTACCGTACAGCTACACATCATCACAAAGATGCATGCGGGTGTTCAAACGTTTTTGCCTATCGCATTCTTCACCGGATGTGATATGGCGGACGTCTGATCTGAGATCATACCGTACGAACCTGAACAGGATAATTCCTGCGTCTGAGGGACATGCTTCTATTTTGAATCCTCTTTCTCTGCTTCCTCAGAGAGCCATGTGTATTGACTAAAGCAGCATTATCACCACTACCGACGTGAACGACGATCAAGATGTCTACTGATAAGATCACGTTCCTCACCAATTGGTAGATCTTAGGATCCCTCGTCATGAGGTGTAGGTGTGAAGAGACTAATGGATAGAAGGCACGCTACGCCATACCACGCACCATTGTACCTCGCCCAAGCCAAGGGCTTCTTCAAGGATGAGAATATCAAAGTCGCCCTTTTGGAACCCAACGATCCAAGCGTGCGGATCCCCTTTCCATCTCCATTTAAACCTCCACCCAACTAACACCTCTATCTCCAGGACGTAACCGAAATCATCGGCTCCGGCAAAGTCGACCTAGGCTTCAAAGCCATGATCCACACCCTCGCAGCCAAAGCCCGCAACTTCCCCGTCCTCTCCATCGGCTCCCTCCTCAACGAACCCTTCACCGGCGTCGTCTATCTCAAATCCTCCGGCATCACTCCAGACTTCCACACCCTCAAAGGCAAGAAAATCGGCTACGTAGGAGAATTCGGTAAAATCCAAATCGACGAACTCACTTCTCACTATGGTATGAAACCTTCGGATTATACTGCCGTCCGCTGCGGCATGAACGTCTCCAAAGCCATCATCAAAGGCGAAATCGACGCTGGAATTGGTCTGGAGAATGTCCAAATGGTCGAATTAGAAGAATGGCTTGTTTCGCAAGGTCGTCCGAAAGATGAGGTTCAAATGCTTCGCATCGATGAACTTGCTGAATTGGGTTGTTGTTGTTTCTGTTCGATTCTCTATATCGGAAATTCCGATTTCGTCGCTGCCAATCCGGAGAAAGTGACCTCGTTTATGCGGGCTGTCAAACGCGCTACAGATTTCGTGCTTGAGAATCCGGAACAAGCATGGAAAGAATATGTGGATTTCAAACCTGTCATGGGAACGGAATTGAATCGAAAGATTTTTGAGAGGAGTTTTGCGTATTTTTCCAGTGATTTGAGGAATGTGGAGAGGGATTGGGAGAAGGTTACGAGGTATGGGAAGAGGTTGGGGGTGTTGGAGGAGGGGTTTGAGATGAATTATACGAATGCTTTCGTAGAGGGGTGGGAGGCTGAGAGGGAGCAGGAGGATCCTGTGGGGGATCAAAAGAGGATGGTGATGCTGCAGGAGGTGGTGAAGGTTGAGGGGGGATTCAAGAGGTTGGATGTTGAGAGTGGAGTTGTGAAGGCTATTGCTGCTGGTGCTTGAGGTGGAGAGAGACTGCGATGCAGGACTGTGATGGCACGTGAAAGAGTCATGAGTGGTCATGCATTCGGGACTTGACTTCCTGATATGGCGAAGTGTTCAAGTCTGTCGCGACTTCATGGACCGGCTTGGGCACTTCCATTCATTTATATATCGCCTAAGCTATGTTGAAGTTCGCCAGTTCTTTGTGTGTAACGAGCGTGTGTCAGTGTTGAAGGCTGACTATCAAACAGTAATCCATTCCAAGTCCAACTGCTTCGTCCAATTGTGTACTAAACGCAAGACGCAACGATGCTCCTACTTTGCATCTCTCTTCTTCGCCAATTGCAAGATGTGGTCGTTGAAGAACCAGCGTCCTAGATCTTTCTCAGGAATGGCATGAGCACCTTCCACTTTGCCGACGCAGACGCCCTCGCCGGCTCCGCACAGACAGTCGAACGAACGATCGAACTTCCATTCAGTGGAAGGGTAGAAGAAGGTCAGGCTATCACCTTTCTTCACAGCACGATCTCTCGCGACTCTGACCTCGCCGGCCAGTCCAACACTCTTGTTCAAATGAGCAATTTCCCCATTCAGTTCTCCTTGCAGCGGAGCTTGAGGATAATTGCCATTCTCATCAGGTGCGTAGGTATGCACTTCCAGAGATGGATTGCAAGAGTGGTTCATGTACAGCAACGCACTCTGTGGGTCGGTATGAGTGGTTGCTGAAGTCTGGATTGTCTTCCAAGTAGCCGATGGTTGGGGTTGATGGCTGGTCAGGTAGGCAAAGTGAGCTCCTGCTGGCAGGTCCACCTTTGAAACGATGCAGAGTCCTGCTGGAGTGTCTTCGAATGCAACTAAGTCTTCGAGACCATTGACGGAGAGGTCGTAGGCGGACTGAGTGCTCAAACGGGAGTCCTTTTCGAATGGTTTCTTGGCGCCATTGGTCACACCATTGGCAGTGCCGTTGGCGGGGCTGATGACTGATCCTTGAGTCATCGTGAGGGCTTGTTGGGAGGAATGTTTCGACTCGTTCTTGATCGTCTCTGTCTAATGCGGCTTTTCTCTTTGTTGTACGCTGTTGCTGAAATTGATAGATAACGTTGATTAGGTCAATCCGGTTAACGAATTGCCTTGAGTAGAAGGCTGAAGAACTCAGCTACGAATTCCATAGGCTGTTGGTGTGTGTCTCTGGATGATCAGTTGAATACGTGAGGTAATGTTAAAAGAGGTAAAAAGCAGGAAGGGAGAGAGCTGCTATTTCACGGAGATGTTGCTCAAGACCGAGGCCTACAGGTTGAGCAACGGTAGTAGTGTGGGTCAAGATGCCGTGCATGGTTTAGTTAACGACGGGCTGCTAGAGCTTGCTGAGTCCAGACGCCGTGCAAGTGTGCAGAAAGCATATGCCATTCCGATCGTCCGGATGTGGTCAGAAACGTGCCAACTTTTGAAAATTGCGCCTGGCTAGCGAGAGGATGGGATGGGGCCCAGTAATAAGCAGAACGTCTCGTTTCTTCATTGCTCTTGCTTCGTCGATCTTGAGCTCTCGGACAGGTCCTTCGATGGCTGCGTTGGCTCATGATCAGCTGCCCGGTTTGTGCCGAGCTCAGCAGTCTCTGGAGAAAGCTTCATCTGAGCTTCAGGATCGCTGTGCGAGCGGCGTCAGCACATCTACAGCTGGGGCCAGAGCTCTCCTACTTGGGCTGATGCCGAATACGCTGCCCACTCCCGCGGCTCTCTGATCTTGTATCTGCAGGCAGAGGATGCCCCATCGCGTAGATGATTGTAGCTGCATGCCACGCCGTCAGCGTGAGAGAAAGAAGGGCATGAAACTGTTGGCCACGACTTCTGCAGGCGACTGTTCTTCGCGACGCGACGCGACCCATCTGCGGAAGGAACAAAGGAACCACATGCGTGTCCCACGCACATGTTACACCGGATCTGCCCAACAACATGCAATCCTCACATGTGCTCTACGCGTTCTTTGAGCAATGTCTTCAGCCACCGACCTGACATGGCGAGCCGCCGTGGAGGCGAATCTCCAGGAAGCCCGGAAACGCAATGGACGGCTGGGTTTGAGGAAATCAAGAGGCGGGTGTATGACATGCAAGACAAGGCATATCAGGTGCGACAAGGCGACTCCATGCCGTAACTGTACTTCAACAGGCCGCCAATGCAGCTATGCCGGAGCCGTGACGACCTCGAGACAATGCAGCGAGGACAGCACCAGTCTGATTCAGGGATGCCTTGCCGACACCTTGAATCTGAGCAACGATGAAAAGCGAACATTCAGCTATTTCTTGAGCCATACTGCTCCACGACTTGCCCAAAGCCTAGACAAGGATTTCTGGTGCGGTCATGTACTCCAGATTGCTCATCAAGAGCCTCTTGTCATGGACTCATTGTTGGCTCTATCGACATTATACGAGCACCCCCAGTTCATGAAAAGCTTCCACCTGACTGCGGACGCACACAACAGCACCGATGGCGTGCACCCGTCATTGTTACAGCGGCCCATCGAACGCGAGCACGTCAAAGCCCTGAAGCACTACAACCGAGCCATTTCTCAATTCCAAAAGAAAATGCACGATGGCAGCGCCACTCCGCTCCTGGCCATGCTTACCTGCACTCTCTTCATCTGCATCGAGATTATCAGGGACAACATATTTGGCGGCGTCGGCCTGTTCATCACGGGTGCGACACTCATGCGACAGTTCTCCAGCTGTCCCGAAGGCATGAGTTGCTCTCTGTACGATGCCATCAGGCAGATATTTGCTCGACTTGCTGTTTCTGGCGCTCTGATGGGCCACCCCGCTGAGCATGATGTGGAGGAATGGGCTGGTAAATCTCCTCACGATGCCGGAGCGTTCTCCAATGTCGCGGAGGCGCGCAACATGTTGTTTCGTCTGCTCGGCGAGAGTCATGCAACGCTGAGACTAGCCAATTGTCACCGTAGAGAGGCACTCTCCCGAGGCACTTCGGGCGGCATTCCAGCGTTTGCCAACAACACGCTTGATGACTACGAGTTCGGTGATCTGCCTCCGCCACCTCCGAGGCCTTGTGAACTGCCCGAGAACGGTTATACGACAAATATGGGCACATGGTCTGCAGACCTGTACGAACCAAATGAAGATGATAGCAACATCCAGCGCGAAGACCAGCAGCATGATTATCGGGCGGTACTTGGAGGGGTTTCGGAAGATTTGTACGACCTTGCGTGGGAGCATGGCGACATTACCGCTCAACAAAGATCTACCATGAAACTGGGCGATCGACATTTCCCGTGTGATGACCAAGCTATCCACGATAGACGACTGATATTGCTTTCGAGACTGAAACGCTGGCACAAGACTTTCAAACGTATTCACTCTGAAGAGGACGAGGTTGCAGCTTCGTTGTTGATGCACTACCAATTCGCTATTACATGGTTGCAAGCCTGTCCAATAGACGATGAAAGTGCCTTTGACAACTGGACGCAAAGTTTCAGGGAGATCCTGCGATTATCCGAAATCTTTGTCGCCAAGAGCGAGCGCTCAACATTCACGTTCGAGGTCGGCACTGTTCCTGCCTTGGCCTTCGTCGCTGGCAAATGCCGTGTCCCATCCGTACGCCGCAAAGCCCTGTCTCTTTTATCCCGAACGCCATCGAAAGAATCTATGTGGTGCGCTCAGTCGGTTGGCGAAGTTCTGGCCCGACTGATAACGATTGAAGAAGAAGGGCTCGGTCTGCCTCCACCACGTGTCGGCTCCTCATCATGGGGTTATAGTGGTGATCTACACATTGATGACTCCGTCCTCCCGCCCGAGGAGCAGCGCGTGCACGTTTTTGGCATACGTGTGAACAAACCTGCCGGTCGGTATGATATTCGTATCACTCGTTACTTCGTCGATGTCGAGACCGGTGCTCGGGTCAAGGTACTGAGCGATCATCCGATATGAGTTGTCTGCTGCGCTCCTAGAAAGTTTGTCAGCCTGGGAGCATGCACTTTGGGCAAGGTGAAGGACATGCATCCTCGTGGACGGTATCTTCATACAGATTGATCCGTGTAAGAGGCAGCTCGCATCTGGCCCTGATGCCGGAATCTCAGTGTCTGCTGAGCACGTATCTCAACTAAGCTCACTTACCAGATCGCGTGGCCCGTAGCCATATTGCCTGGCGAGCATTTCAGTGTTTCGCAGACGCACTTCTCGCATGTACTGCGCTTGGCTGGGCTCGTTGCTAGCGTTCTCGGTGTCTCGAGTTGGAGGACGGGCGATGAAGAAACGAGTTGTTGCCCATCCAAGAACCACGGAAGCGGCAGCAGCGACAATGACGACGAGCACCGTGACCGTTGGATCCATCGCCATGGCTTAATGTTGTAGTGGCCTTCAGTGCCTGGAGTGTTTTGGTATCGCGGCGTGCTCAATCGGCAGGGTAATGTCGTTGAGAGAAGACAACACGGACGAAAGGCAGCAGCAAGATGGTCGATCTGAACGAGTGTCAAAGATGAATCGAAGCTTTACAGTCAAGAAGCAACCCGCCCACCTTCTTGCTTAAGTTTCCAAACAACTGCTACCAAGCCGTACACGGCCTACACAGCCGCCGGATTCGGTGGAACTCCGGGACAAAGTTGAGTGGTGACATTTGGGTCCGTGCCCTGTCTACATTTAGTCCTTCCTTCTCTCATTCCTCACTTCCCAGCCTATGAATATTCCCGGTTGGATAAGACTGAGTCTGGAAAGAGTGAACTCGACGTTTGCTGTCGCTTATCTCGCCTCGCTTCGTGTGAGAACGAGTGTATTCATCGGCTGTGTTGCCACGAACTTAGGGAGCTCTGCAACGTTGATTAATGGAATCAAGAGAGAGGGTCTGTCGACACCGGGCATGCAAGATTCTCTTGGCTCTCCTGGTATGACCTGCAGACGACGATTGTGGGAGACTTGCATCGCTTAAATCCCCAAGACAGATATGGACAAAAGCCGGATCCTACTTTAACCAGCTAGCGGACCAGAAGGTAGTAATCGATTTCGTGCTCGCCATTGGTCTCACTATCGCGGAAGGAAATAGGAGCTTTGAAAATTTCAACACTTCCGGCATAGTCGATCGAATCAATCACTGGCTTTGCACTGGACTTGTGCTCCAGTCTCCGTCATACAGCGATGCCCTGATTCATCTGAATCAGCTGGGAGATGTAGAAATCGCAAGCAGCGACACTGTGCGCAATACGATCCAATGCATGACACCACAAGAGGACCATGGCAGCACGCCACAAGACTCAACTGTGGCAGTGATTCCCGACGAGAGCATGGCGAGCACTCTCAGCTCGAGCACTACAGATAATGCCAATATGGCGGGCGACACAATTCGAGCACCGTGCAACGAAAGCCAGAGCTAAACGCGAGAGACAACCAGTGCAAAACACAGTGCCACTATGAGCACCGGGCTTCTGTGACCTCCCGGTGGATGAAGCCGCATCTGGAAATAGCGATCTCGATGTGTTCTGTCGCTTACTTCGCCTTGCTTCAAGTAAGAGCGAGAGTATCTATTGGCTGTTCTCAACATTTACATACATCTGGGCTCCGGGCCAATTGCAAGCAGGATGCTCCTCGGCTCAACTCAGATCGCTGGCACCGCATGCAACGAAGCCTGTGCAATTGCTGCCCTTCCTCGCTAGAGCGAGCCTGTTCATATACTGGATTCCCTCGGCTCTGTAATAGTCCGGCTCCACATGCGATGTCACGTTCTGCTCGAAGACGAAATTCCTTTGCTCCTCAAGGGTATAGACTGGCCAGTGCTCTGCTTTCACTGTCGAGATTGTCAGTCAACGGACTCTGCACTTGTGATGGCACGACTTACCTCCTAGTTGCATATTCGGATCCCCAAAGTTGACAAAGCTAATCCACGATCTAGTCATCTGCAACGCGAGTGCCACATATTTCTCGCGCTCACTTCCGCCAAGTGGATTCGGATTTCCATTCTGCGGGTATCCCAGACCTTCTGTGTTGTAGAATACGAATGCGACTTCCTGGAAGTGTGGACTGCCCTGAATGCATGGCACGCCATTGGCTAGCACGTTGAAGCGGTACGAGTAAACGTCTACGCCAGCTTTCGCCCAGCTTTGAGCTGTGAAGCGTCGCTTTGCATGTTGTCGCATGTCACCCACGATGGCATTGGACCGCTTGTACTGCAATCCGATGCTGGCGTCTGGCAGTCCGGAAATGGTAGCTGGAATCCCGATTTCTGGTATGTCGGGATACAAGATGGCGAAGTCCTGCACGGTCGCATTGTCGTATCCCATTGCCGCAATGTAGGCCAGGAATTCAGCTGTCGTGTTCACACTCGAGCTGAAACTGGCACCCTCGTCGGTATTGCAGCCGATGAGAAGCGGAACACGTGTGAATTGTCCTTGGTCCAGCTGAGTATTGGGATCTCCTTCAATGAAGTCTCCATCGATGACTACGCCATAAGCAGCACCACTTGTGGTGGTGGAGTTGATGACTGCATTGAGCTCTTCCGTCGGAACTTTTCGAAGGCATTCCAGGACACTGGAATTCCCTTGACAGCCGACAGCAGCCGAAATGTTCGCGATAACTATTTCCCAAGTTGCAACGCTCGGATAGGGAACCAGGGCACTTGAAAAGCCGGACTGCGCAATCGCCTGGGAGAAAAGGCCTTCATCTCTGCCTCCATATGCAACCACTTGCGCTCCGACCGATGTTCCTCCAGCAGACTCTCCTTGAATGGTAACACGAGCCGGATCGCCTCCAAAGGCTTCAATATTCTCTTGGACCCAGCGAAGAGCCAGTCGCTGATCGCGATATCCGAGCATCGCAAGACCATTCTCCTGGACCTCCTTGCCATACAAAAAGCCCCAAGCGCTTAGTCTGTAATTGATCGATACCGCAATGATTGGCATGTCAGTCTCAGCAGCCTGCTGAACTATAAAGGACTGGTTGTAGCGGCGATCTGCAGCGCCACCCATCGTGTGACCTCCACCATGGATCCAGACCAGGACTGGTAGTTTTCCGCCTTTATGACTTCCACGAGAACGAATGACGTTGAGTGTCAGGCAGTCTTCGCTGACATAGTTTCCTTGCGACCAGGTATCGCGACCATAGCCGATGCACTCGTAGCCATATTCGGTTGCGTTCTTGGTATCGCTCCAGGATGTGGTCAGAGGCTGTGGTACTCTGAAGCGAAGATCGCCGACAGGCGGCTGCGCAAATGGCATTCCCAAAAAGTGTTCCGTGTTGTAGGTCGGGTTGTACACTCCATAGTAGGATCCATTCTTCACGGAAACGGTAGGTGCTGTATCATAGTGGCGTGAAGGTGAGGCTTGCACAGCAGAGCAAATCAGTGCTCCTGCAACGAGCACCGAATGTACAACTACCATCGTGGTGATTGTGATTGTTCTGTTCTGTGTGCCTTGTCCAAACAAGCACAGGAAATCAAGAACAACTTCCTGCGTGGGCAAGTACGACTACTTGTAGATCGCCCTTCCATTCCGGCTAAGTATCAACTTTGGGACTACCGCCCGTATGCACATTCTCGACTCACGTCCAACGATCTTCTGCCGTGCGCCGTTTCCAGAATCATTCCCCTCGTTTGCGGGGTGCGTTCATGGAAGCCAAGCCGCGAAGTGGTGCCATCTTTCGCTGCAGCAAAGAGTCAACTGCATTGACGAGAGATCTGGCAGAAAGTTCAATTCGCGGAATACAATCGAGCCTACCTCAAGATTTCTCTCAAATGACAATCCTGATCAACTGCCGACTTAAACTACGAGCGAGAAATTTCGACAAGATTTCTCTTCCCAAAGGACCTCGCGTCTCGCGATTACGTCAGAGCTGACCGATTTCACAACCCATCTCGGTCACTTTTCCTCCTCCACACCGGCGCCCAATGCCAACTTCGCGATGGCCCCGAAATCGAAGAGCGCGAAGAAGACCACAAGTACGGCTGCAGCCACTCAACCTCCGAAAGAGCCCGCCAGGCCAGACTGGCCGCCATTAAAACCACTCCTACCCGCAGCAGACTTGTCTGTCGAAACTCTTCTAGAAAACCAAATTTTGACAATTCCTCGCTTTTGGACGAGTACTCTCTGCAAGAATTATGTCTCATTCCTCTCGACATTGCCATTGACGACCACGCCTGGCAAACCGAAGAAAGGAGAGGCAGTGCGTGTTAATGATCGCTTTCAAGTCAATGATTTTGTTTTTGCGGAGCAGCTTTGGTCTGGCACGGCTTTGAAGGAGTTAGTGACGAGCTATACTGTGGATGAGGAGGGGCAAAGTGATGAACTTTGGGGTGGCGAAGTGATTGGACTCAATCCAAATATTCGAATTTATCGGTATTCGAAAGGACATTTCTTTGATCAGCATTGTGAGTTCTTAGCTGTCAATACTGCAAGACGTCAGTTTAGTATATGGATTCCTGCTGACGACTCCCAGACGACGAGAGCAATAACATTTCTTTCCCTTTAGCAGACTCGGATGCGCCGATACCAGCCAAGACGACTTGGACTTTACTGCTGTACTTGACCTCGCCCGCCACAGGCTGCAAAGGCGGCGAGACTGTTTTCTACCCCGAGCCGGCGAGTAAGCGCGAAGCTGCACCCCCTCCAGTGGTTGCAGACCTCGAAGTCGGAATGGTGTTGCTCCACCGACATGGGAACGACTGTCTGCTGCATGAGGGGCGAGAAGTGACCGAAGGTGAGAAATGGGTCATTCGAAGTGATTTGTGCGTGAAAAGATGAGTGCGCCAGGCTTTCCATGGCTATTCTGGAGATGACAATTCGCTTCAAGAAGAACGGTGACTTAGCAGTCGCTCCTGAAGCCTGCTTGGCGCAAAGAGAAGATCACATGCGCTTCTGACAATCTGCAGCGGCTTCGAACACTCGCGGAAGCCGCGGACGAAGATCAGCACAACAGTACAGATTAGAGGTATATCATTGATGCTGCTGATCGGATTGTTCGGGGCTTTCAGCGACCGCATTGTGCACATTTGTTGAGCAGAAATGGAAATGCAGTCACGGAGGCCTATAAAGCTGCGGACTTAGGCCTTTTGCGAGCGTGGCCTAGGAGTTCTTGGCAGTGCGGAAGATGCACTTGTCGGAGTTAAAAGCTTTGATCGGTGTTGAACAGGCGTGGGTCGTTCAGGAGGAGGCTCAAGCTGAGGAGACGCTCTGCTTATCAATCTGCTAGTCTGCGCGTGAAGCCGTTTTCGACTGCCCGGACAGTGATGCGAAACCACTTCATCGGCCAAGACTGCGGATTGCGTTCCCACCAGCTTGGGGTACACTTCTTCCAATCCTCCACTCATGTGGGCCGCTGAGTGGTTTCTGCTTACCGAGCAAGACGAAAAGAGTACAACAGCATTGGTGTGGCAGTAAGATCTGCAGTTTCCCACTTTTCGGGACCGTAGACGACATCAGCGTGTCCACAGAAATCTTTCTTACTAGGGCCCTCGGAAATCTTTCTCCTGTGTTCAAGTGGATTGGAAACGAATGGCACACGTAGACACGACCTGTGGAAGTCTGCATGATGACTGCCGCAAGAGGATTCCGCAAAAGAAGGTGCGGCCTGTGCGGCCGCGCGGGTGGATGCATGTGGTGCTTGGCAGATAGATGCTCGAACAGGGATGTTGCTGACCAAATCGCCCATTCGAGTCATGTTTTGTGGTGAGAGGATGTCGTGCCAAGTCATATAGGAATGGTGGTGATGAGCGCAGAGGTATCAGTGAGGGAAGACAGATGGATCGCAGCCCGGGAGACGCGCTGGAGAGTGGGAAAGCACATCGTCACTGTGGCTTGCGAATAAACTTTTTAAGATTTGGCGCTAAAAGTGCTCCGATGGCAGGCAGGATCGAGCAGAAAACGGAGTTCCAAGACGGCGTTGGGCAGTTGTTATCGTGCAGTATGTACCTGCACTGGACTGCCGTCGTGTTGTCGCAGGCTGAGTAATAACAACTTCAACTTGGCCAATGTCGTGCGAAGAGACCGCGCTCACAGATTCGTTCACCGCATTGTCGGTATTGGATCGGGCCAGAAGAGGGATCCTTGTCTAATCGACACTTTGCTCCGTTTCCATGGCGAAGATTACACGTATTTGCGGCATGCCGGTGCAGGAATGCCGTCGTGATCAACAATGTGCTGAACACCGCATTTCAGCTCCGCGGCCGCGTTGATGTGGGAGCGCGTTGTAGATGAGAAGGAAGGCTCGAAGATCGCTCATCGGGCCGCAGTTTCGCGTGGAGCCTTTTGTCAGCCTAAACGCCGCTACGTCCGATGCAACAACCTCACTGTGAGAGATGGAGGCTTCTCTAGTCCGCCGTCGGCCTTCTGGGCAACCTTCTTTTTGTCTCGTCCACTTTGCCTTTCCTCTCGCAAACCGACCTTCGTTCCTCATTACCCTTCTGCGCGGGCAGAGCAAGACTGGCCTGGGCACTTTTCGCACGCCTTGCGCTCGAGAAACTGCCGTTGAAATCCGCGAAACGACAGCCAAGTCTCGGCCTCGCGATTGGATCGTAAACGAAAACACATCGTCAGAGACACCCCAGATATCGACAGGGTAGCTCTACTCAGAGCTCGATTCCGTTTGCACACGATGTGGTGAGTGTCGCTGCTCGATGGAATAGGAATTGCCGAGACGCGTCCCAGACACTTGCTGACTTGCGTTCAATTGCTTCTAGGGGTTCGAGTGTCGATGAGCGCAAGCTCAACAATTCATCGCAATCTGCCAATCAATGGCATCGCGGCGACCAGCATACAGATGCTGGGCGAACTCATGAGCCTCTTCATCCGACCGAGGAGGTCGAAGAAAGTAGAGGGCAGGACGGAACTTGGGGAGAAAGTAAGTAATCCGATTTCTCAACGAAATTCTTTTCGCTGACTTCAATGCGAAGCCGATGTGGGCGGCTGGACCACGGAGGGTGCCATGCAAGACTTCGAGGCTCTTAGAAGGAACCTGACGGCAGTGTCTCGCACGCGATCGAAGGACACACATAGAGATGGCAATGCATTGTCGCGAGTCAACACCAAGGCCAGCGCCCGGAGCAGAAAGTCCAACTTCAGTCGCCGCCCGGAATCTCTTCGAACACTATCGACTCAAGCCGACAACCGTGTTCCATCGCGCCAACACACCGCACAAGAAGCCCCGGAAGATGTCGAAGCCGGACCGGACCAAGACGAGGATGAAGAAGAAGACGACTTTGAGCTTGAGAAGTTCATGCGAGATGGTCACTTCGAGCGTCGAGAAGATGGCAAGCCACAGAAGAAGGTCGGCGTCATCTACAAGAATCTAACTGTGAAGGGTGTTGGTGCGACTTCGACATTCGTTCGAACCGTACCTGACGCGATTCTGGGAACCTTTGGGCCAGATCTGTGGCACATCATCTGCCGATTCGTCCCAACGCTTGCTCGACGAACCGGCGAGACTCGAACACTGATTGACGACTTTAGCGGGTGCGTACGCGATGGTGAGATGATGCTCGTCCTTGGTCGTCCCGGAGCTGGATGCACAACCTTCCTGAAGGCGATCAGCAACAACAGGGAGACATACGCCGAGGTATCCGGAGAGGTTTCGTACGGCGGCATAGCTGCGGACAAGCAGAAGGAAATGTATCGCGGTGAGGTGAATTACAACCCAGAAGACGATGTCCATTTTGCATCCCTCAATGTGTGGCAGACCTTCACTTTCGCGCTCTACAACAAAACAAAGAAGAAGGCGAAAGACGACATTCCGATGATCGCTAACGCACTGATGCGCATGTTCGGCATTAGTCACACCAAATACACCCTCGTTGGAGACGAATATACCCGGGGCGTGAGTGGTGGTGAACGCAAGCGAGTGTCCATCGCCGAGACACTGGCATCCAAGAGCACAGTGACGTGCTGGGACAATTCAACGAGAGGCTTGGATGCCTCAACCGCCTTGGATTATGCTCGCTCCCTTCGTATTATGACCGACGTCACTAACCGCACGACCTTGGTGACACTCTATCAAGCCGGCGAGGGAATCTATGAGTTGATGGACAAAGTTCTGGTGATCGATCAGGGTCGCGAAATTTTCATGGGGCCTGCCTCCGAAGCCAAACAGTACTTCATTGACCTGGGATTCGAATGTCCCGATCGACAGACGACTGCCGACTTCCTCACATCCGTCACTGATCCAGTCGAGCGCCGATTCCGCGAAGGTTATGCCGATCGTGCTCCGAAGACTCCTGAAGAGCTTGAAAAGGCGTTCAGGTCTTCGCCAGCATACCAACGCGCTCAGGAGGATGTGCGAGACTACGAGAAATACCTCAAGGAAACAGACTACGAAGACACCGAGCGATTCGAAAATGCTGTTCAGACCGGCAAGTCCAAGCATGTGCGCAAGAAGAGCCCATACACGGTGAGCTTCATCAGACAGGTGCAAGCCTGCGTGAAGCGCGAGTTCTGGCTTCTGTGGGGAGACATGACAACACTTTACACCAAACTCTTCATCATCGTTTCCAACGGCCTCATCGTTGGATCTCTTTTCTATGGACAACCAGAGGATACCGAGGGCGCTTTTTCTCGTGGTGGTACCCTGTTCTTCTCGATTCTCTTCCTTGGTTGGCTGCAGCTCACTGAGCTGATGAAGGCCGTTTCTGGACGCGCCGTGGTCGCGCGGCACAAGGATTATGCATACTACCGGCCCAGCGCGGTCACCATGGCTCGTGTTGTCGCTGACCTGCCGGTGATCCTGGTACAGGTCGTTGTGTTCGGAATTCTGATGTACTTCATGACGAACCTGACCATCGACGCGGGCAGATTCTTCATCTACATGCTCTTCGTTTACATCACGACGATAATGCTTACAGCGCTCTATCGCCTCTTCGCCTCGGTGTCTCCGGAAATCGACACGGCTGTTCGCTTCTCCGGAATCGCACTGAACCTGCTCGTCATCTATACTGGCTACGTGATACCGAAGACGCAGCTGCTCTCAGAATATATCTGGTTCGGATGGCTCTACCACATCAACCCGATATCATACTCCTTCGAAGCTGTGCTCACCAACGAATTTGCTGGCAGAACAATGGAATGTGCTCCAAGCCAACTCGTTCCTCAAGGCCCTGGTGTTGATCCTGCGTTCCAAGGCTGTCCTCTTGCTGGCGCGGCAGTCAATGCGCAACAAGTCGAGGGCTCCGCATACCTCGCGACGCAATACAACTACTCACGCTCCAATCTCTGGCGCAACTTCGGTGTCGTGATCGCTTTCACAGTGCTCTACATAATCCTCACCCTCGTCGCCACGGAGTTGTTCGATTTCTCCGGTGGCGGTGGTGGCGCGTTGACCTTCAAAAAGTCAAAGCGCGCAAAGAAGCAGGTCAAGCAAGCCGCTCCCGCAGACGAGGAGAAAGGTGGACACGCCGATGACAGCGACAGCTCAACCAAGAAGGAGAGTGGAATGGGAGAATCTGGTGACTCGGAAAAAGAAAGCGAAGCACTCGAGCAAATCACCAAATCGGAGAGCATCTTCACGTGGCGCGATGTGGAATACACTGTCCCATATCTGGGAGGCGAGAAGAAGCTTCTCAACAAGGTCAATGGATACGCAAAGCCTGGTGTGATGGTCGCCTTGATGGGAGCAAGTGGAGCAGGCAAGACGACTCTTTTGAATACCCTTGCGCAACGACAGTCCATGGGTGTCGTCTCCGGCGAGATGTTCGTTGACGGTCGACCGCTGGATGGTGCATTCCAGCGTAACACTGGCTTCTGTCTTCAAGGTGACCTTCACGACGGTACTGCTACCATTCGGGAAGCGCTGGAATTCTCTGCGATCTTGCGACAAGAAGCCAGCGTCCCACGAGCAGAGAAGATCGCCTACGTGGACAAGATAATCGATCTTCTTGAGCTGAATGACCTGCAAGATGCGATAATCAGCAGCTTGGGCGTCGAGCAGCGAAAGCGTCTTACCATCGGAGTCGAACTGGCTGCCAAGCCGTCTCTTCTGCTTTTCCTGGACGAGCCAACTTCTGGCCTTGATTCGCAAAGTGCCTACTCTATCGTTCGCTTCTTAAAGAAACTGTCTCATGCCGGACAAGCGATCGTCTGTACCATCCATCAGCCTTCCTCTGTGCTCATTCAGCAGTTCGACATGATCCTCGCGCTCAACCCAGGTGGCAACACTTTCTACTTCGGACCTGTTGGCGAGAACGGCAAGGATGTCATCAGGTACTTCAGCGAGCGAGGTGTTGATTGCCCACCCAACAAGAACGTTGCAGAGTTCATTCTCGAGACCGCCGCTCGTCCAGCGCAAGGCAAGAATGGCAAGAAGATCAACTGGAACGAGGAGTGGCGCAACAGTCAACAGGCCAAAGATGTCATCGAGGAGATCGAAGGTCTCAAGCTCACGCGCAGCAAGACCCAGCCGGATTCCAAGCGTAAGGAGCAAGAGAAAGAGTTCGCAGCGCCTGTTGCAGTCCAGTGTGCCGAACTTCTGAAGCGCACCTTCAAGCAGTACTGGCGAGACCCCTCATACCTCTATGGCAAGCTCTTCGTCTCGGTCGTCATTGGCATCTTCAACGGCTTCACTTTCTGGCAACTCGGAAACACGATCCAGGACATGCAGAACCGCATGTTCACGAGCTTTTTGATCATCGTCATCCCCCCTACCATCGTTAACGCTGTTGTGCCAAAGTTCTTCACGAATATGGCACTTTGGCAAGCTCGCGAGTACCCGTCCAGAATCTATGGCTGGTTCGCATTCTGCACAGCTCAAGTGGTTGCCGAGATTCCCCCTGCCATCATCGGTGGCTTGGTCTACTGGGTCTTGTGGTACTTCCCCACTGGATTGCCCACCGAGTCTTCAGTGTCGGGTTACGTCTTCTTGATGGTAAGTTTCGTCCCAATCTCAACTCTGACTCTTGCTGACTGTAGTAGACCATGCTCTTCTTTTTGTTCCAAGCCTCATGGGGACAGTGGATTTGTGCATTTGCACCGTCTTTCACTGTCATCTCGAACGTTCTGCCTTTCTTCTTCGTCGTCTTCTCGCTGTTCAATGGTGTGGTTCGACCTTACTCATCGCTGCCTGTCTTCTGGCGATACTGGATGTACTGGTAAGTTTTCTCTCCCTCCCAATTGCTTCTTGATACTCACGACTGACCTCCTACTCAGGGTCAATCCATCTACTTGGTGGATCGGAGGTGTGCTCGCCGCCACACTCAACGGCGCCCAAATCCAATGTGCCGAATCAGAAACTGCGGTATTCGACTCACCTGCCGGCCAGACCTGCTCGCAATATGCTGGTGCATTCGCGACATCCTCTGGTGGCTATCTCTTGAACCCAGACGCAACTTCTGGATGCATGCTCTGTCCATACTCGACCGGCAACCAATACCTCTCGACGCTCAACATCGAAGCATCGCAGAAATGGAGAGACTTCGGAATCTTCTTGGTGTTCGTCTTTACCAACTGGTTCCTGGTCTACTTCTTCATCTGGTCGGTGCGCATCAAGGGTTGGTCATTCGGTATGAGCCAACTTTTCGGTGGTCTTGGGAAATTAGTCAACATGGTCAAGAAGCCTATTGCACAGAAACTCAGCGGAAAGAAAAAGGATGAGAAAGCTGATCAGGAATGATTGTTTTGATACTTTAGCGTGGCATTTACTGAAAAGTGAGATGATAGAGACAGAGCAAGCTTGAGTGATAGAGACGAGACTATAGCTTGTGAAGATTTAACGATATGTATATATAATGTCATATGACGAATTATCTCATTTTTGATTACTTCCGACTTTCCAGACTTTTCATCGCAAGGCGACTCGCAAGATCACTGGCAAGTGGCTGCCTCGCAAGCCAAGCGAAAGTGGATCACAGATGGTTTGGTGACACAGCAGACGGATGACTACTCGCTGCACGAGCCCGCGTTCATCATTGCTGCTCGCGCGCCGAATGTAACACAGAACAGTGGTCGCGGCTTGGATGGCAGGTGGGAGATGGCAGCTCACTCGGGTGCTCGCATGACAACTCTGCTGGGATCTGGCGTTCTTGCTCACCGCAGAGCACGCCGGCGGTCGTGACTGCACCTGCTTACCCAAACCCTGCATAGCGACAACTATCCGTCTCGTCAGATAGCTCCTTGGCGTTCGGGCGTGCCTGATGTCTCAAAAGACATGCACGTAGTACGGGCTCTGGCCTCGCTGCCGTCATCATCGTCGTGCCCATACGGAAGCACGGCAGGTGGAAATGAGAGACCAAACAGAATCCTCGTGCCAGCCTCGTCTCGTTCTTTCCTTGCTGCCATAGCGACAATCTGGAGGCGAGGGAGGATTCGAGCGATTGCGTAGTCTCGAGGAGAAGAACATTTGACAATCAACGCATTGCTCTGTGCTTCAGCTGGTGGACGGCTGTCACCATTGGCGACGTTACAGTGCTACTGCAAGCCCAAACACCCAGCTTCCGTTTCCGATTATGTGTGGACATGTATGCAAGAAGCTGCAACACCGTAGGATGACTGGCGCCGTCATTTTTCTGACATGCTAGTGGCTGGCCGGCGCCGAAAATTGGAAGGGAGTTCGATTTTGCTTGAAGTGATTGGATGCAACTCGCGGGAAGTGACAGTCACAGAACACACACGTCTCCCGACCGCCTGATCGATGGATCCGAGAGCTCGGTACATGCTCCAGGCGTGGCGTCCTAATATGCTATCCTCCGCCCCGCAGGGCATGAGACAACAGTCGAAAGCTGTCAGCCACTCCAGGAGTCCTCAACACGCCCGCACGCTTGGACCGAGACCATTGTGCAGCTGCTTGATGCCAGGAGGAGGACCGAGCACAATCGATATGGCTTTGCGAACCAGCCTCGAGCGACGGCCTCCATGTTTGCTCAAATCAAAAGCAACAAACGCCCCTGATCAAAGAAGCACAAGGGCAAGAGCCGCCATTGCTACGCAATTAGCATTGTCGCCATATCGACTGAAAGAGGTCGAACGGGAGCATTGGGCAATGTACGATCTCTCGTCCAGCCGCATTGCGTCCAAGAGTCTCTCTCGCGCCCGCCATCGGCACAAACGACGACGTGCATGAGCATTGCATAGACCAGTGGACAAGCACATCTGAGACCTATGCTTTGTCCCTCACCGACAAACTTGTCAAAGCTGCGGCCATCGGACAGATTGATCTGCCTAGTTTCGAGAAAGCGTAGATGATGCGCTAAAGATCGACTCCTTGTTACATTTCGGCGCAACTGCAAACTGCACTGTTACAGCCAGACCTCGTTTTCGCTCTGGTCGCTTGCTTGATTCCGCTTTGATCTCTCTCGCCGGGAGTCAGACATGGTGGGGCGCGGGCACTGAGATCATCGTAGGTCAATGCAGCCGATGCAGCCAGAAGGCTCGCGGTCAGGGATCTAGCATATCGACACAGATTGATGCACTTACCATTGAAAGCGCCTCGTCCTCGCCCTTGGGACCTGTTCTTCACCGCTTCGCTGGCCTTTGCAACAAGGTTGGTGCTCTTGTCTGCTGCTTGTCATCCTGCCACATTGCATTTGAGCATGCCGTCGTCCTCCTACTCGCACATGCGGTCACCCACTGTCGACTCATCATCTCGAGGAGGTCCCCTTGGCCATCACGACTTCCCGTCGCTCATCGGAGCCAACATGCAGAACGATACCACCGCCACCATGTTGACGATAGACTCGCTGCTCAATCCAGCGGGCGGCCCCAGATACCATGAGCACTACGGCAACACCGCTCCGCCAACGCCAGCGTACAGCTCGTGCACCTATTCCCAAGGAGGCACTCCTCGACCAGAGACACCGCTTACCCCGTCGCCAAAACGCCAGAAGCTCGTCAAAGATGCCGCCATGTTCATTCGAAACCGACCCCAGGGAGAAATCAACTACCCAGCTTCGGAATGCAGCGAAGAATTCGAGTGCCTCGCTCCTCACCAGCGTCAGGAACTTGCCCAGCAGCACCTCAACTTCCATCTTTATCCAAGTGGTCGAGGCGAAGATGGTCGGATCGAGGACTACGCTCGACGCATACCATATTCGAGTGAGAAGAAGGAGTTCTTGACAAAGACTGGCCGAGATGCATTCGAAGGTAAACGAAGGCAGAAGATCTTGCGGATACGGAGAATGAGCTGACTTTTGAGGCAGTCTTCCAGTATACCTTCATCGTTCCCAACGACCCAAATCGCAAGGAGCATGTCGTCATGTGGGACTACCGGATCGGTCTTGTCAGAATCACTCCCTTCTTCAAGGCCTTACAACATACCAAGGTAGGCGATGCCATTCCCATCGGGTGGCAGAATCTGACATGAGTATAGACCACACCCGCAAAGGCGCTGTCTACCAACGCTGGCTTGAAAGAACTCGCGCACTCGATCACAGGAGGCGCATTGGTAGCTCAGGGGTACTGGATACCATATGCTTGTGCTCGAGCGGTCTGCCTCACCTTCTGCTACAACATTCGCTGGGCACTGACGCCAGTGTTCGGTCCTACGTTCATCAACGAGTGTCTCAGACCAGGAGAGCCAGGCTTCGGAAGCTTCAAGATCGATCCTGATGTCGTTCGTTGCGCGGCCCGTGAGGCCGAAGGCTGGCGCCCAGGCAATTACGGACAGAGGATCATGCCGGTACCTGTAACAAGTCATCACTATGGACAGCCTGCTCCACGAAGTCAACCAGAAGAATTCCGCCAGCCCATGCCGGCGCCGCAGCCACGAGGCGGCCACATACGCTTCCACACAGATTCTCCCTTTGGTCCTAACGCGCACAGGTCCACTGGGCCATCCTATACCTATGCCGGCCCTGGCAATGACTTTCCGGCACTGTCGCCAAAGTCCACGAGCTACGAATACCAAGACAGTCCAGGGTGGACCAGCATCAACAAGAGGCATAACGAAGTCTATCAGCAACCATATGCTGGGCCTGGGGAGCCGCTCTCAGACTCGCTGCTAATGGAGCCACGCTATGCCCCGCCAGCGCCATGGCGTGCCGCAGAACCTCTACGCAGCATGCCGGAGCAAAGACCTGTGGAGCCTGCTCACACGCAAGCCAAGCAAGCCTTGAAGCGTCGACACAGCGATGTAGACGACTCATCAGACGACCTTCCAGATGAAGAACCCGAAGCGGTCCTCAGCACATCCAGCGAAAGTGACGATGCGGATCTCCCGCTGTCTCCGCCACCGACACGTCGAGGAAGGAGTTCTCGTGTTACCCGTAGCAGCAAGAAGTCGAAGACAGCCACTGGGCCATCGGGTAAGAAATTCACGGAAGCTGACGAGCAAGCCGCACGCTGGCTGCTCAACCTGAGTACCCGGGATTCTCAGTTGGCGCGGGAGCCAAATCAATTCAGCATGCGCAACTTCGAGATGAGCGGTCAATAGTGTATTTCGCTGGTAGATGTCAGCGAAGGTGTACAATGATTGCGAACGACACGACACGATGAAGAGTGGCTTACATAGGCAGGCGGTCGGCTGTTTGTCAGTCTTCACAGCTTGAGATGTCTGAACATAAAACCCGAACAAGTCGCAATCGAGGAGCAAGATTTCGTCCTTGACCCGAGTTGAATGCCTTTGTGATCTGTTCAAGACTCACCTTTTGGCCCAAGTCGTTGCTAGTGAGCGCAAGGCTTGTGCAAATTCTTGTTTTGGAACTATATCACATGTCTGTGTCAGCAATCAGTTTAACATGCCACGAAGGACAGAGTCCGGCAGCATGCTCAACGATCAACAGTACAGGAAGGCTCACCAGGTCGAGGGTCTCCCGCTGCTCCGAATACCTCAAATCATGAAGCCCTTGGTCTCCCCGAGACAGGATGCGGCATTCATTTGGCAGAGTCGCCCGACTCCAATATGACGTCGTTGGCCATGCGTATGATTATCCCACCCGAGGTCGAGTCAGCAGGACCGAAGATTCACAGTGAGGCCAGAATGCCATCGGGACGGCGCGAAAGGGGTAAAATGGCACGTGGTTTCAGCGGGACTGGGCGTGCCATCCTGATCAAGCCTTGGACTATGCCTCTTGTGAAGTCCGGTAGCACTCGCAGTGCCACTTACCTCTAGATGGGAAGTGAAGACGCGTATACCATCTGCTACGCGTCAGACTCCAGAGGACTCTCGTCTAGCCTGAACGTCGGCAATCGGACGTAGTCGTGGGCGCCCATGTCCGCCGCTAATGTCCAGTCGAAGGACAAAGCAGCATATCAATCCGTCGTCTGTGGCTCTGCAGGACCATTGTGGATTGTGGGACGTGGGGTAGCACCATCACGTCGGTTTGGCGCCCAGGGGGAGGGGCGGGCTGCAGGAGAACAAAGAAGGACGGAATCGTGGTGGCATGTCTGGCTGCGGTGATTGTGCGGTGTCCGACGAGCCGTGGTCGCGCGGCAGGAAAGGAGTCGCTGTATTTGATCAGGCAAGACCTGGGCGCTACTGCAGCGTGGCCTCGGCGCTTCTTGCGCTGCGAAGGCCGACGTTCTTGCCTCGCGAGACAATGCGGACACGCGACACGCGACTCACTGTCTGCATTGACTTTCCTTCTTCGTTGCTGCTTGCGCAATCCAGTCCTCAGTCATGGGCCGGCATGCCGTTTTGCCGGGACACGGGCGTCGTCACGTCCGGGCCTCGATGTTGCAGTGCTGTTTCCTGTTCGCGTGCAGGATGGGCCAGCTACCGAGACGCGAAATGAGAACCGCCAATGTGGCTTGTGGGCTGCGCCAGCGCTGCTGTTCGTCAGCCTATAGCGCCAAACTTTGACCTTTCTGGCCATCCTGCAGATGCTTATAGATAGGAGCGCGTCTCATCTCGCGTGGCCCATCTGCACTTCACCTCTGCTGCCAGGCTTGCCCGACGCCGAATTCTCTCTGACCATCAGACAACGAACACCAGAGCAGGATGGGCGGCCTGGGATCTGGAGACAAGGAGAAGCAGCAATACGACCTACCGCACGAGCCGTTCCGAGACCTCCGATCAAGCACAGAATCGAGTGCGACTTCTTCCACCACATCGACCATTGCTGCACTCAAAGAGGCCCGGGACATTGAAGCACAGTCAGAGCAGACGGTAGCTGCAGAACATCATGTGCCGCCCCGCTCCAAGCTGCTGTTCCTCGCAGCATACTTTTTTCTCAACTTGTTCTTGACCTTGTCAAACAAGTCTGTGCTGGGCACGGTGCGCAGGGATCCGCACCAATACTTGGACTCGCACGCTGACATGACCACAGGCTCGTTTTCCATGGCTTCTGACAGCCGTTCACTGTACGGCGACTTCGATAGGATGCTTCGCCATGCTGGCCTTCGGCCTTCTCAAGCTCTCAACACTCGGCACGCGGGAAAACCTGACCCTCGTTGCCTTCTCCTTACTGTTCACCGTCAACATTGCGATATCGAACGTTTCTCTGGCAATGGTATCGGTGCCATTTCATCAGATCATGCGATCCACGACACCCGTCATGACCATTCTCATTTACCGCTTTGCATACGCGAGGACGTATTCTAGTCAGACTTATCTTACCATGATTCCGCTTATCTCCGGCGTGGCCCTTGCGACTGTCGGCGATTACTACTGTACGCTTGCTGGATTCACAATGACCTTGTTGGGCGTAGTCTTGGTGAGTTGGGCTTCGATGAATGCTTCATTTCCAGGACTAACGATTTTCAGGCGGCAATCAAGACAGTAGCTACCAACAGACTCATGACCGGATCTTTGAAGCTTTCTGCACTCGAGGTCCTCCTACGAATGTCACCCTTGGCGGCGATACAGTGCGTGGTGTACGCCTATCTTACCGGCGAAGCAGACCAGTTCCGGATAGCATACGCCGAAGGCCAATTCTCCAGTACCTTCGGCGCTGCACTGTTCCTCAACGCAATCACTGCGTTTTTCCTAAACATAGTTGGATTCCAGGCCAACAAAATGACGGGTGCGCTCACGATCACAGTGTGCGGAAATGTGAAGCAAGCGCTCACAATCCTGCTGGGAATTGTCCTGTTTCATGTTCAAGTCGGTGCTCTCAACGCATTCGGCATGCTCATCACATTATGTGGAGCAGCTTGGTACAGTCAAGTTGAGTTGTCTTCGCGAGCGAAACGGTAGCACGCGTTTGGGAGATTCCACTGCATACTTAGCGATAGCGATTGTCTTCTAATGATACCCCAAAATCTCATATCTTGACATATTCTGACCTAGCACCAATTTATCTTGTGCCGTGCTACCCGAATTGAGCAGCCACAAACGTTGCGTACGACTCGTACTTCCACTACCGAAGCGACTGTAGGGGGCAGGTTGATGAAATCAGCGACACCAATTCCATGCAAGGGTGTAACATGATCACCGGACTCGTCTTCACGCACATCGATAGACACAGACTTTGTGCAACGCGTCAGCGGGCCAGCGCTGAGCAAGCGAAAGTTTTTGGCCGTCATTGCAGGACGTGGCTGCCACGCTTTTCACCGTTGGCAAGTCATGTTGGCAGCCTTGGAACATGTGCCAAGGGCAGGAGAGAACTTTCTGCACCACTGGCCACTCCTTATGCGAAACGATAGTCTATGCATGCACAATCTGTTTTGAGGTTCCCAGATCAAGATCGAAGAGCCTGTCGTCGTCGCCGATGTTCATGAGCGGTCACGTGACGCAAATTTCACGCTAAGCCATTTCGGGCACATGTAAACTCTGATTCGCCTGCCAAAAATCTAGCACGAGATTCCATGAAGCAATTTTGAAGACCATTTGAGACCGATATCAACATGGCACAAGATACTGGGACAGAAAAGAAGCAGCCCAAATCTTTCGAAGCTCTGACACCCGAACTGTCGCAATGGATCCTGGACTTCACCACCGGCATGGGTTTTGCCCGAACTACTCCAGTACAAGCGATGGCGATTCCGCTCCTAATGGGTAACAAGGATCTGGTCGTCGAGGCAGTCACAGGAAGCGGAAAGACACTCAGTTTTCTCATTCCTCTGGTCGAGCGAATACTCAAGGCCGAAGAACCAAATAAGCGAGGTTACGTGCGATCAATAGTTGTCGCGCCTACCAAAGAACTCGCCAGCCAAATCTACGACGTGCTCATCGGTCTCTTGGACTTCCACAAACCTTCTGCAGTATATCTGAAGCAAGCGGCAAAACCTGAAGTGGACAGCGAAGATGAAGAAATGGAAGATGTCGAGGTTGAGCAGGTGCCACCGGGTCCTTATGCGGTACCGCAGTTGCTTGTCGGAGGCAGAACGAAGCTGGCAGAAGACCTTGCAACGTTCTCGCAACTGAATGCGAACATCCTGATTGGCACGCCGAAGCGACTCGTGGAAGTTTTACAATCTTCAAAAGTTATCATAAAGCGACATTGGTTCGACCTCCTGGTGCTGGATGAAGCAGATCGCTTACTTGACCCGAACTTTCAATCAGATTTGCAACGAATACTCGAGATTGTGCCGAAGGAGCGGCGGACAGGGCTATTCAGTGCATCTGTCTCGGAAGCAGTGGATGAGCTCGTTCGAGTCGGCATGCGATATCCTTTTAAAATCAGTGCGAAAGTGCGGAGCAAGAGTGGTGCACTAGACAAGCGAACGCCTGAGAGTCTGAAGCTGTATCATCTTGTTACAAAGCAGTCGCTGCGCATACCACATCTCAAACACATTCTGGAGCGAAGTAAAGCAGAAAAGGCGATACTGTACGTCTCAACCCGTGCTGGCGTGGATTACTGGAATCATATTTTGCAACCACTTCTTAAGATGTCGGTATATCCCCTACATGGCGACCACAAGGCTGCAATAAGGATGAAGAATCTTCAGCGCTTCCGCGACTCAGTGTCGCCAGCCATCTTGCTTACCACGGACGTCCTAGCTCGAGGGATTGACATACCGGACATTGACCTGGTTGTTCAACTCGACCCGCCGAAACAGCCGAAAGACTTTATACATCGATGCGGTCGCTCTGGTCGAGCAGGGAAGCGAGGCATGGCAATCACGTTTCTGAGCGAGGGTGGTGAAGAAGACTACGTAAAATACCTCAGTCTGCAGGGCACGCCACTCGGGCCCTACCCTAGTCCACCCAATCTGTCCGATGCAGATGCGAAGGAGACTATTGATGCCATTCGCAGAGTGTTGACACAGAAACGAGAACTCCACGACCGCTCACAGAAAGCATTCGTAAGCTGGATTCAGGCATACAGCAAGACCTTGCCCACAGACATTTTTAGCGTGCGAAGACTAGACTGGATCGAAGCTGGAAAAGCATGGGGTCTCCTTCGCTGGCCAAAGATGCCAGAACTGAAACGCCATTTCCCGGAAGCAGTCACAGATAGAGCGCATGGTCTCGACCTGCCTGCAGACTTTGACCTCAACAGTGTGTCATACGCAGATAAAGTCCACGAAGCACAACGACAAGCAGACAATGAAGCTCGTGCTCGAGGCGAGAAACCTCAGCTCTCCTCTCAACTCCGAGGTAAGCTCGCGGCGGCGAAGCAGAGGAAAGAGAAAGCATGGACGAAGCAGAAAGGCGCCAAAGCTGTTCGAGAAGAGAGAAGGGAGAGGAAAGAAGTCCGAAGAAAGGCGGAGAATCAGTCGAAGATGAGCGAAGCCGATAAAGCGAAAGAGCGGGAGCTGGAAGCCTTGATCAGTAAAGTCAGAGCACAGAATGCGAAGGCTGATGAGGATTTCGAGGGGTTCGACGATTAGAGTCTGTGGGCGACAGCAAAACGGAGACGATCGAGTGCAACTGAATCCCGGCGAAGCGAGAAGTGCCCAGAGTTATCATGCCCTGGATGTGTTGCGATAAGGAAAAGATACGAGGAGCCACTTTTTGAATCCTCGCGCTCTTCGATAGTTATCAAGCTCAGCAATGCTCTCTACGCATCGCGTCAATACCAGCGTGCAGATTCGAGAGCTCAGGAATGAATCACGTTGTGGAGTGCACGCTCGAATGGACTGAAAGTATCTCGGGACGCTGCCATTTGTACTGATTCGTAAGTTTAATTCGCTATAGCTATGTCAGAGTGGATCTGTTGAGTCAACACGGTCTGCTTGTGCTTTCGTGAAGCAACGTACTCATTACCACCTCCTCCACCATCTCCGTGCCAGCAATATAAGTAGTACAATAAGCTAAAGATGTACCGATCGCTCGCTGGCGTCTCCTGCTCATCATTAGGACCCGGCGTGGTCCTTGCGTATATGCTTTGTCATCTTAGTCTTGCTCGCGAACCTCAGATCGCATCCCTCTTCCTTGCATCCATGTTTGCAGTGAAGATGGCTTGAGCGCTGGTGCTCTTGTTCAGTTAAGTCTGCCAGCATGTCTCTTTTGCATGTGGTTTGCGAGGGATTGTGGTATCCCGTATCGCTTGCCACATCCAGGCACTGAACATCGATGTGGGCGGTATTCTGGATGGGTGTCATGGTGCGCAAGGCGCTCTCTGTTCAGGGCGAAGGTCTCTTGACATCCGAGGGACATGCGGAATATACAGAAAAAGCTGCCATCTGCCAATTGGATGTGCAATTCATTGCAAGCGTCTGCCGATTTCGAGTTGAGGAATGTACGCGCACAGCCACACATCTCCTTGACCGGACAAGGAGTGCGCACCTCGTCATGAGTCTCCATGTGTTTCACGGCAGCCTTCTTGGTGTCGAAGATTTCGTCGCAGTTGCAGTAATCACTGACGGGGATAATGGAACCGACCGTCGGCAGTCTGGAACGAATGCTGTTCTGCTGCGTGCTTGCTGGCAAAGATCACGTAGCCAAATCTCCTCGGACAGCCTACATCGCCATGGCGAGAGCATGGGTAGAGCAGCTCGCGTGTGACAGGATCGGGAGCCGTGGTGTTGACAGTGCTCGCACTGCCCGTGATGTCGGTGCTGGCAGTGCTCGCGACGCTTGTGATGCTGGGACTGGCACTGTCCGTGATGCTCGGGATGCTGGTACTGGCACTGATCGTGATGCCACTGTTTGCATTGCTCGTTGCAAAGTCGAGGGCCCGCATTGCGTTGGGCGACTGTTCTGCACTAAACTCGGCTTTTTGGGCGTGTGGAAGCGGGACTTCTAGTTGATACCCATGCTCGCGCTGATGGGTAGTGAAGTTGACTGGAAACTCTTCCTTCGAGTATGGAGCGACGTTAGCCGCAACAATGACCTCCATTGCATTTCCGACCATCTCCTTGATCTGGTACGCTCCTGCGGCAAGTTTCACTGGTGCTGTGCAGACAGATCGACACCATGCGGCAAAGTCTGCCATGCGTGAAGTCGCGGTATCGCCCCATCTTTGGACGGCGTCGTCATAGTTCGGCGTCCGCTTCGCCATGGTAGTGACTATGGGCCATGTGTACAAGAGAAACATTGTGTCGTCTCGATCTCCCGAGTATGTAGCCCAATACAGCGCTAGAGAGGTACTGTCTTTGCGTCTTGTGCTCGGGTAGCTTGACTCCAAGCATAGTTTGGCAGTAAATAGACACCCAGATGGTGAGGAAAACTCATCCGGAAGAACGTCGTCGTCGCCATCACGCAAGAAGATCAGGCGGACGTCGCGGATCATCTTGGACAACTCTATTCTGACCTTGATGCAATCTCGACCATGACAGAACGGTTCCAATCCGAGTGGAAGGCGTATTCTAATGCTGGATCCGGAATGAGTTTGCTACCGGCACTTTATATGGGAAGTTACATCTTGTAGGAATGCTCTGCTGGCGAATTGTTGAGGGCGGGTCGGCTGTGCTCTCGGAAGCCCGTCGTCCAAGGAGGCACGCTTTTCCTCTGGTGTGCAGCGGTGCACTGCTTCGTCTGCGACCACGTTGTAGTCGTAATTTGAAAGCCAGGAGAGCTTTCTTAGGTTCCCTTCGATGGAACCCTTGTCGTGAGACCATTTCGTCATCACTTGATCTTCGTGGTCACTCACGTTTTTTGTTAATTTGCAGAGTGGGAGAGTGATGTGTGCACGTACGACTTGTGGTCCATCCGACTTGACATCTTCACTGGGGGAATCGGGAACGAAGAGCGTGTCTTCCATGTTGGCGAGAGATGCGTATCAATGAGAGTAGAGGTGTGCAATGGAGGTGGTTGCTGTCGCGCTGGGGTGTAAGTGCCCAGGTCCGTGATGGGAGTGATGGAAGTGACGGAGATTCGCGTATCATCAAGGCCGTCCTCGAATACTTTTACCAGAAAATGCACTGACTGCGATACATCCGTTCTTGCTGCGACGGAGCTGTCTTCGGGCCTCCCAAAAAGACTCACCTTCTACTGCGAGGTCTCTCGCGTTGCGTACGAACTTGGCATTCATCACTTCCAGTATCAAGGTCCTTTCATCATGCTTCTTATTGTTCAGAGTGCTGACATTCAGATAGCTCCACTGGCGAGAACCTGGGCGCTGGTTCTCAACAGATTTCGTGACAGTCCGACAAATTCGTCGAGACATCTCGCTGCACTATATTCGTCGGGTTTAGAAGAGTCTGCCGTTCATGCTGCTTTGTTCCGGTTGATTGAGAGGGAGCGTCAGGCCATCGTGATGGGAACGGCAGAGGTGGAGCACATCCGCCAGGCTTCGACCGAAGTTCTGTGGTGAGATCAGTTGACGTTGTTGGTTGCTGGGGTGCCAGCCGCCCTGTTTTGATGCCTGCCGACGATAGGCCGATGTGAGGTCGTGACTGCTCTGCGAACAACCTAAACCTCAAATTGTGCTCGAGACCGCCTTTCCCTGGCAGGGAGCTTGTGTGTTTGCCAGGTCTCTAGCTCTGCTTTGCGCCGCACGTGGGATGGGAGTGCCTGAGTCCTGATTCGCGGGACCGGGATGCGATAAACGACTGCCCGCGGGCGTTGTTCAGCCATGCGGTGCTGGGTGTACAGATGAGTACGCCGTCGAATATTCCGTGCTAATCCGCCCCGCGAGGAGGCCCCTTATCACCATCACCATGTGCGCGCGGCTAGTTACGCAATATCCCGGGGTTGCAGACTGATCGGCCGCCATTGGCCAGCGCGCTGGATGTTTCTTGAGCCGTTCCTTCAGCTCGACTCTGCTTCCTCTTCTGGACCTCTGTGACCTGACATCGCTCCACCACCTTCTCATTGCGACATATCCCACGCAACACGACGCAAATACTCCACGTTCGGTGCGCGACCATCACGAACTACTCAAGACCTCAACATCTCATCATCCGCGCATACCTCACCTCACAATCGCCTTATCACGCCAATCAGCTGCCTCCACTCCACGTCCTCATTGGCTTGAGATTCTTCCCTCACTTCTCAATCCACATTCAAACCATCGGCTTCCGCGACTACCCTCACGATCCGGCATCATAGGAGGCTCACCGGCTCTAGCAGACCTTGTGCACAGGTTACAGGCGCAGGATAAGCAACTGATTTCATTTGATACTGACCCACAGTCGTGTTCCTCGACCAAACATTGCAGTAGCATCCTGTCACCCGCTGTCACGATGTCGAACAGTTTCTCCGACTCACCAACGGTTGTGCTGCCACCTTCGGCACCCAATTCGTACTTCGCCAACAGCCACTATGTCCAGCAGCAAGATAGCAATGCCCACATGCTCAATGGCATTAGCCCCACGGGTCTGGCGAACGCGAACGCGAACGCATTCAAATCCAATGGCACGACTCCAGGCTCGATCGCAGGTCGCAAGCGTTCTCGCGGCGACATCTTCTCGCAAGACGATGAGGATGAAGAGCACCTCGAAGACGGATCAACCGTTACTCCTGGCAATGATGGTGGCCCTGTCAAGCCTCGAGGCAAGCCGGTTTACGGCCCGGGAATGACTCTCGTCTACCCAGACGAGCCATACGAGAATTGTGCGGAATCGCAGTCAGGCACTTGGAAGGAAGAGCTCGATGCGCGGCGACCTTTCGCTCTCGCGCACTCCAAGCGTCCAAGTGTGACTTCTCGCAAGTCGCAGCGCCTCGACAGTCGCGCCGCTGGTCCAGACGACCTAGCTCAACTTGTTCTGCCACCGACTATGCGCGACGTTACCAACGAGCCACTCATCGACGAGGTCACTCGCCGACTGGGCATCAGTTGGACGCGTATGGATACCAGTGAGGCGCGTCAAATCAACCAGAGAGCGTACTCGAAATGGATCAGCAACCATTACCCACAACTCAACGATGTCTCTATCTGGTTTGAGAACAGCTCGATTCCCGGATATCTTGTGGCAGCTCTGAATGCCTACAACGGACAGCACGAGTACTACATCTTCTCTGAAGACCTTACCGAAGCTCGTTTGGTGACCACCGATCCAAGCCAACTCATTGCGCGCCTCCAGATGCTGCCCGCTCTTCATCTCGCGGCCCCAGGAGGATGCATCAGAGCCGAGACAGATCCGATCACCGCCGACCAGAATGAAGTCACCACCGCCATGGTTGACAGCTTGCAAGCCTACAGTCAACCAAACGGCTGTGCAGCTCACGCGATGGAGCTGGACTGATTGTGCATGGCTGGCGACGGGCTTCAACTTACTGCATCACTTGCTTTCGACCGATACAAACCATGTGCTTCACTAAAATCATCCAATCTGGGCGGTAAAGTCCTTCAAAAGTTGACTCGAGCTCGAGCGCTGGAGTTGAGGCTATTTTTGCTGAGATCTGCTTCGCGTTCGCTTTCCGTGAGGCTCTACTGGGGTTGAGCCTGCGGGATATGCTGTGTGTTACTATCTGCTGCTGCTACACGTGTACTATAACATCAATGAAATACGATTTTATGACCAAATTGACTCGTTCAAGTATGCGTGGGATGTTTCTCTGCGTATGTTCAGTCTCTTGTCCGCGAGAGTGCCTACTCGAAGCCTAACGCTGTGTCGATCGTCCGCCAGCAGGCCCGAGCTCTTTGACGCTCGCACCTCTACTTAGCTGCACACACCAGTGACCTCGTGCACCACCACTTCCGCAAAACACCTCAAATACCGCAATCATGGCTGAAGGAATGTTTTACGTGAGTGTGGCCATATCCATCATGTCCGCCGGCGAGCTGTAACTGACGGTGGCGGCTGCTATACAGAATGCGACTAACGGCTACGTCGAAGGCATCGTGCGTGGCTACCGGAGCGCACTGCTCACCGGCCAGAACTACGGCAACTTGACACAATGCGAGAATATCGACGGTATGTCGTGGAAGAGCCTGCCAGTAGTGCAGGCGGAACAAACACTGAGAGCGCGCCAGATGTCAAACTACAACTCGGACCTGCATACGGCGATTACCTCGCCTCCCTCCCACCGAACCCGTCCACATCCGCTCTCGCCGATAAAACGCTCGACAAGCTCGTCGCCGAGTTCCGCTACGTCCAGGCCCAGGCCACGGGGAGCCTCGCGAAGTTCATGGAGTACCTGACATATGCCTACATGATTGACAACGTGGCGCTTCTCATCACCGGCACTCTACACGAACGCGACACGAAGGAACTGCTGGAGCGCTGCCATCCTTTGGGCTGGTTCGAGACGATGCCGGTGCTGTGTGTGGCCACGAACATCGAAGAGCTGTACAACTCGGTCTTGATCGAAACTCCGCTGGCGCCTTACTTCAAAGGCAGCATCAGCCACCAGGATCTTGATGAGCTAAACATTGAGATCATTCGAAACACACTGTACAAGAACTACCTCGAAGACTTCCACAGATTTGTGAATGAGGAGCCAGGGATCGCGGGTACGCCCACGGCGGGAGTGATGAGCGAAGTGCTGGAATTCGAGGCGGACAGGAGATCAATAAATATCACAATCAACTCGTTCGGAACGGAACTTTCGAAGCAGGACAGGAAGAAGCTATACCCCAACTTTGGCCGATTGCATCCTGAAGGCACTTTGATGCTGAGCAGAGCGGACGATGTGGAGGGCGTACGGATAGCAGTTGATGGCGTCTCTGACTACCGGACCATGCTGGATCAGACAGGAATGGGTGGCAACTCTCTGGGCAACCAGTCGGGTGGTATTGGAGGCGATGAAGGCAAGAGTCTGGAAGATCTGTTCTACCAGAAGGAGATGGAGATTGCGAAATTGGCTTTCACATACCAATTCACGCACGCAGTCGTGTATGCTTGGGTCAAGCTGAGGGAGCAGGTGAGTCTTGACGAAAAGCCAACATTAGCGGGAGCATTACTAACAATCTTGGTAGGAAATCCGGAATATCACATGGATTTCGGAGTGCATTGCGCAGAACCAGAAGGACAGGATTAACAACTTTATCAGTGTATTTTGAGCATAGCAGGGACAAGCTTTGGCGCTCGGGGTTCTGGTTCTGTATAGTGCTGAGGAGGAACATGAGAGCATAGAATGGTAGCAATCAACAGATGAAACCTGTATCAGTAAAGGCGCTGCCTGATCCGCTCATGATATTGCTCCTACAGAGATGTCCAAAGGGTGGGCAGTCGCGGAGATCAGCTCATCCTGTCCACAGGCTCACATCGTATCCGCGTGCATGTGAGTGAGTGCGTGACTGCCTGGTTTGCCGATTTGAGTGAACTGAACTGATTGAGCGCAGAAGTGGAGGCGTGCCAGCTGCTTTCACATGACTGGCGGCAGGGATCGGCCACTTCTCCGCCGATTGCAGCTCGACGCGCCACCACTTGCGACACTTCGAGGACACAGCACTGATAGCCGCATAAGATATTGAGCATGGCCAGCGTGAAGGAGGAGAAGCGCAAGGCTGAGGAGGGCATCAACGGCCACGATGCTAAGCGCATCAAACCGTCTGTGTCGCCTCCGCCGGCGTCGCACGAAGAGGACCATGACGAGGACGAGGACGACGCGCCCTTCACGATCAACCACGCCGCATACCCCGAGAAGCCCGCAGTCGTCGAGGAGCGCAACGGCGACATCTCATTCTATGTCGTCAACAACGACGGCAAGCCCTCGTCGCACATAATCCTCACCGGCCTTAAATGCATCTTCCAGAAGCAGCTCCCCAAAATGCCCAAGGACTACATTGCACGACTCGTCTACGACCGAACCCACCTGAGCATAGCGATTGTGAAGCGTCCTCCAGCCGGCTCATTCGCAGAGGCCAGCGGCCTGCCTGGCGAAGTGGTAGGCGGTATCACATATCGACCCTTCAAAGGCAGGCAGTTTGCCGAGATTGTCTTCTGCGCAATCAGCTCCGATCAGCAGGTGAAAGGATACGGTGCACATCTTATGAGCCACCTCAAAGACTACGTCAAGGCTACCAGCGATGTCATGCATTTCCTGACCTACGCCGACAACTATGCGATTGGGTACTTCAAGAAGCAAGGATTTACAAAAGAGATCACATTGGACAAACCGAAATGGATGGGATACATCAAGGATTACGAGGGAGGTACCATAATGCAGTGCTCTATGCTGCCCAAAATTCGCTATCTCGAATCAGGGCGAATGCTGCTGAAACAAAAAGCTGCTGTTCACGCAAAGATCCGAGCAGTATCCAAGAGCTACGAGGTTCACCAACCGCCCAAGGCTTGGAGGAACATCAAGCCTGGCCAGTCGCTACCTGAGATTGATCCCCTATCCATCGACGCGATCAAAGCGACAGGTTGGTCACCCGACATGGACGCACTGGCACGCCAACCCAGGCGCAATCCTTCTCACAGCCTGCTACTTGGCCTGCTCTCAGCCCTGCAAACAAGCAGCTCAGCATGGCCCTTCCTCCAACCCGTTAATGGCGAAGAAGTTCACGATTACTACGAAGTCATCAAAGAACCCATGGATCTCAGCAGTATGGAACAAAAGCTGGACAAGGACCAATACGAAACCGTGGAAGACTTCGTCAAAGACGTCCTACTCATCGTACGGAATTGCAAACGCTATAATGCGGAAACAACACCATATGCCAAAGCTGCCAATAAGCTGGAGAAGGAAATGTGGAAGAAAATCCGCGAAGTACCGGAATGGTCATATTTGGAACCAGAGAGTTTTGAGAGCACGAATCGGAAGCCGGAGGATCAGTAGGAAGCTCCACCTCCAACGCGAGCTGCTCCACCGGATCCTCCTGATATAGGGCGGCGCAAGGTCCAGAAGGAGGGAGCCACGTGGCTTGACAGGAATGGAAAGCCCAGTGTACGTAGCCGGAGAGGGCGACCCCCTGGTCCTCGGTAAATACTCTGCTTCTGAGGCTATCAATAAATTGCATGATAGACGACTTGATGACATTGAATGAAATACGACTGCCTTTGATTGAGGTAGTAGCAAAACAGCTTGACCAGAATTACATGGCGTCACATTCATTTTTTTCACCACGCATGAGCGCAAAATCGTAGCTAATGAGCATACTCTCAACACAGCGGCGTTTCTAAAGCTTTGCAATCCCGAATATCTGACATGCATTCGCATAAGTCATCAATCATCAGCGTATCATACACCATCGTTCTCATCAGCACGGTCACACCATCTCCCCATCTCCTAATTTCTCATCCATAACCGTCCCCTCATCTCCAACCTTCCCCTCTCCCCAACCCTCGTCTTCCACTGCACTCCCCTCCTCTCCGACCACCAAAGCCGGCCGATCAACCAACTCCACCTCATGCATTCTCCCCTCCGCATCCTTATACACAAATTTATCCCTCGTAGTCTCTTTCGGAATACTATGCTGAAAGGTCACAGTCGAATCTCCCACTCCTACATGCAACCCCGGGGACTCATTATTGATCTTATCCTCCTCTTCTTTACGAAGTGAAGTTTTATGAGCACCGAAACTTTTGTTCGGGATTTCTAGTGTTGTGGTTTGCATTTGTTGTTGTTGATGTGCTAGACCTGAACGTCTCCGGTCTTCTTCGGTGAGGATTTCTTCTGCGGAGGTGTTGTTATTGTGGGGGAGGATGCTGAATTCTTTCATCCGGAGGGGCATGTAAGTGAGGAGATTGGAGAGAGGGGGGAGGCAGATGAGCATGATGCTGAGGTTGATTTGGAGGATGGTCCAGATTGTTGGTTGGGTGAGTGAGGATGTGAGTGTGGCTGGTGGGGAAGTAGGCGTCGGTATCGTCGGAGAGACGATTGTGCGGCCTAAGGTACAAATAATGACAGCCAGTCCGGTGATGTAGATACAGGTGAGTCCGAGGTTCTGGAACTGGGATAACTTTGCTGCGAGGAGAGGCGGGACCGGGAGAAAGAGGAGGGCGACGCTGTAGATCAGATCTAATGCGCTCGACGCTCGATGCAGGGTTGCGACATTGAGGCATTGACCTTTTTCGCCGTAGACGGAGTTCCAGATCGAGGCAATCGGGGTACATTGGAGGACTTTCGCCAATTCGGTGGCGATGAATGTCAAGCTGAGTAGACCGATAAATGTCAAGCACATTGATCGATATGCGGTGCTGACAGCAGACGAAGGAAGAATTCGGAGGTAGAGCAAGACCACAGCGACTTTCGTGCCAAACAAGATGAAGTGTTCCAATAGTGTGAAGGCGTAGAACAGCTGTGGACATGAGCAATAATCGAAAAGTGGTCAGATGTCTGGACAGTTCTCTCACCTTGGCGAACTCATTCAGCTGATTGATGCTGAACAGATAGCTCTCTGCACCGAGCCCGTTGGCTGTGGCAAGATGGATGCATATTGTTGAGCCAACAAGAGCAGCAAAGCAGGAAATGACCATCCAGTCGTCAACACGGAATCTGCCTTCACTCATCATACGTGAGGCCAAACGCCCCAAAAAGAAAGCTGTCGAGAAGCCGAACAACGTCCATGACAAAATCTTGACCGCGACAGATTGGTCGCTTTGTGATGTGTCGCAGGTTTTCGCGTTGAAAGCTTGCGATTCTACATGCGTCAGCAAGTCTACAGGCTCTGATCAGGATCTCAAATACCCAGATGTTGAGCGGTCGTGCAATTGCTTGCGACGCATACATCGAGCATGTCTTGCAGACTAGTGGAAACACAGAAGCACAGGTCCGTATTTGAAGCACAGTCATACATTGGCAGTATAGCATCGTGGCATCTTTGCTGCGGATCCGTCAGTCCAATTTCCATATGGGATGTACTAGCGATGCGTACCACGCAGGTCGACAATCCAGCATTCTGCAGAGGCTCGATCGCCCTCGCACGCGTGATCCAACTCGTGCAGGAAAGACATAAAGGAAGAATAGAGAATAATAATCTCATCTTGACGAGAAAGCAGCGCACGAAACGTGAGAGCGAACTGAGCAGACCTTGGCAAGCGGCGTCCACAGGTGAAGTACAACCAACAGCTGTGGCTGCCATCTATGATCGACAAGCAGATCCATAGCTGGCCATGTGCGAAAGCAGCGGCGAATCCGCCGATACCCTATATTCGATGCTGTAGATAATATCTTCGGCATATATAGAAGCTGTAGAAGTCTCCAAGAACCAGAATTCGAATCCAATCGCCGCTCAGAGCGCGATCTGTAGGCATATTTGACTCGAGTGGACTTGAAGTCAAGCGCCACAGGTGTAGTCTTGACAAGCTCATGCACATGCGCCGGCTGAGTCCGGTCGTTTGGGACTTCATCATGGCCTTGCTCAGCATTGTCGTGTGTATAGACTATGCTGGGGTGCATTATCGACAAGTACTCCGCGCGCACGATTCTATGGATAAGGGCATGCGTATGTCGCAGCATAATTCGCGACTGCGAAGGCGCTCTTTCTTCTGTATCAGTGCAGCGAGCTCAGCTGTCGTGCGGAGGTCTGTGTATATGTCGTATCCCTGCAAATATAGTGCATTGACATCATGCATCCTATATGTGGTATTGGCATGACTCGTACAGCTGCATGAGCATACGGCATTGTCCTCGCTTGTGACATGATCAGAGAGGCCGAAAGCTCGCAACGATGGCGTCAAACTGCGCGCCAACGCTTTGCTCTGGAGATAGTGCTGAAAGCCTATAATCTTGGTAAGCAGTCGAACACATATTCCCTCCCCAGCACGCATTGATACAGCGTCCTCTTTTCAGAAAGTCGAGAAGATTTTGTTTAAAGCTGGCATGAAAGCATGCTCAACCTGAGAGCCGGTTGAGCTGTCATATGGCCCCAGGGTTGGTCATCATTGGGTTCAAGATTGATCATAGAAAACACAGTCTACTTACTCTGCGCTTTGGCATATATTCAACCCGATGGTGCTAATCGAATCTACCGCCCGTCATGGCATGAGGGCTTTGCAGCCCAGCGTGAAATGGATGTCAGCCAGGAGCCCGGGCAAGCCGGGCTCTACAGTGAAGCCTTTTCCGAGGACTCCTCCCGCTCCAGTTACAGTCTTGAAGCCAACACGCAGCCAATAATCGCCTGTCTCTGCTGTCGAGTACACAGTATTGAGACGGAGTGCCCCTCGTTGCTTGACCAGATCTTCGATCGCCTTGATGACTAGAGTGCTCAGACCAGCGCGGCGATGGGTAGGATGTACGCAGACGCAACACAGCTCCCAATCTTCGACCACAGCGGGTTCGTGGTCTTCATTCCTTCCGTGTTGCTGCGCCGGGACATTGTGAGCACTGGTACCTTCATTACTACCGCTTGCGGCGTTCGCGTCGTCAATCCAGTTTGGACCACGGAAAGGGACCACTCCTGCGCACGCGACAGGATTGTTTTCCAAAAGGGCGACCGCAAGGGCACCCTCAGATCCAAGTTCGCCAGCCAGTCTCTCTGCTGCAATATCCGGGTCCAATGGCAGACGTGTCCATGTGGGCGGAAATGCAAAATGATCCTTATTCTGAAAGGCCGCGTTGATGGTGAGGTGCAACGCCGCCCACCATGTCTGCTCCGACAGGGCGTTTCCTGGTACGAGGACGATACGGGGGTGTGCCATAACCGGCGTGGCAAACAATAGAGGTCCTTGGAGCGTCGTTCCTGCTTACGAGTCTAGGCAACGGCTGTGGGCTTCGCCAGAACTTAGCTCTTTTGCCTGGCTAGGAGAGGAAAGGCGTTTCATTTTGGAAGTGCGCAAGCCGTACTCGGATAGGCGAAGATTCGTGAGGATCCCGGCGTGAAGGCGTGGGCCGCGCACGTTGACTCCACCTCATGTCCGAGCAGCCAACAATGGTATAGGCTTTGACAGATGCAGGTGCAGAGCTGCCAAACAGGTGTTGCGCAGCAACGCGGTACCGGAGGAGCGACGCGCTATCTTCGGCGGGCGGCGGCTGTGCGAACTCTGCGTCAAAAATAGCCTGTATCGAATGGCACGTTCGACGCTGATGACCTGATGATTTCTGTTGCCCGGCTAGATGAGGTGACGAGGAGACGTGGTGGCGATGGGTCAGCGCGGAGGAGGTGATGTGACGGACGGTTGTACAAGAAGACGCGTACAGACAGACGGTGTCGCACTCGAGGCGAGGTGCCAGGCGTGTGGAGCACAGGACTTGCGGATCGACACAGGCACTAGACCCCGACTAGCGCCAGCCGTGCCTGCCGACTACTGACTGCTGTGACGTACCTTCTTCGCCTGCGTCCGGCCTTCCGCTGCGCTGCGTGGTGGATGAGGTGAGCAGACAATCAGCACAAAGGTCACGACCTGCTGTGCTGCCTGCGCTGGAAGATTGCCTGCTGGAAACGTTGGACTGGACGATTGCGCCGTGGTTCGGTAGCTTCGAGACAAGCACACAAACACGGCTGGCCAAGTGATCGACAGGTGCTGCACAGCTGCTTTTCCCACAGATCAGCACACCCGGGCCCTCGGACTGCCTCTACTTCTACCCTCCTCCTCGCTACACCTGCACCTGCGAATGCCGACGCAAGGAGGGCGCTGCAACAAGAGCAGAGCGTGCCATGTGGCAGCGGGTCAAAACTGGCAGCAAGGCTGGGTTCGACAAGGCCTACGCTGCCCTCGATAAACTCGGGCCGCCAATCAACAAGCTGAGCAACAAACTGGGCTCAGAGGCGTTCTGGCCGACCACTTTAGACAAGGAGTGCGACAAGGCTGCGCGGATATTGAAGAGCTTCTGCAGTGAGTTGAGACATAAATGCGTGGCATCCACTGGCTAACGGTACGCAGAGGATGGCTTCTACGCAGAAGAGGAAGTGGAGGCGGGTGATGGGCCGAAACAGAAGCAGAAAGTGTTGCAAAAGATACCCGAACATGTGATTCGCAACGCCAAGGGGCTCGCCATCTTCACTACCATGAGGACGGGTTTGTGGATCAGCGGCGCAGGTGGCTCGGGCATATTGATCGCGAGGAAAGAAGACGGTAGCTGGAGCCCACCATCTGGCATCATGCTTCATACCGCGGGACTTGGCTTCCTCGTTGGTGTCGACATCTACGACTGCGTCGTGGTGATCAATTCGCAACGAGCGCTCGATGCCTTCACCAAAGTACGGTGCACACTAGGAGGCGAGATTTCTGCAGTCGCGGGCCCTTTCGGCGCTGGTGGGACTCTGGAAACTTCTGTTCACAAGCACCAAGCTCCGGTGTACACATATCTCAAAAGTCGCGGCTTTTACGCTGGAGTACAGATCGATGGCACAATTGTCATTGAGCGGATGGATGAGAACGAACGATTCTACGGACAAAAGCTTCCAGTAGCTGAAATCCTCGCTGGGAAAGTGCGCCATGCTCCTTACGAAATCAGGAGACTACTGGAGACCATCAAGGCCGCGCAAGGCGATACTGACATTGACGACAGTTTGATACCGACAGAAGCGGCGCCAGGCGACTACGAGATTGATGATGGGACTTCATTTGGTGTTCCGAAGATGGACGATCCGGACCCCTATGGCGTGCTGGCACTGGAGAAAGAAGGCATGACTCTCAAGGAGGCTGGTACACACAAGAGAGCTTCTTGGGAGCAGTTTTCTTTCAACCCGGCCCCAACATCTCCCATATATCCGATATACACTCGGCAAAGCCAAGACTTGAGCGCACGCTCAACGAGCCGACGTAGTAGCTGGCGGTCGAGTGCATTCAGCGCGGAACCGAAGACACCGAGCTCTCTGAGGAATAGTTTGGATCGGAGGCGCTCGCTTGTCGTAATGGCAGACACATCGACACAAACAGAACCCGCCGCCGACGTTCCCCCCTCACCAAGCAGGAGAAGCATAGGCGGCCACAGTCAGCATAGTAGCAAAGGCAGCATCTCGAATCTCAATACGTCGACTATGCAAGACGTACCAGAGCATGAAGTTCTCGCAACACCACACGCGCAAGACGCGCCTGTCAACATCAGCACTGCGAATGGCTACACCACTCCTCCTCATACACCACCCGCGACATCGGATGCTCCTCACGACGTCTCTGATCACGAAGACGATCATTATGACGATGTACAGATCATCGAACAACCGGTCGTGCACTCCGTTCAATCCGTGCAGCCTGTCACATCGCAGACCTTGTCCAAGGCGCGCATCGTCAATGTTCCAAAACGGTTACCGCCTAAGCTCCCTCCACGGAATCCAGGACGCAATGTCGCGGTCGATCAGTCCCCATTGTCTCGCACTCCTTCGCCGGAAAAGTTTCCAGCCACTTCTCCCGTGCAAAGCCTGCCCGCACGTACAGACGGAACCGTGGCTGATATTGATGTGGGGAGTCCTCAAGGGGAAAGCGCGGAGCAGTTGGCGCGCGACGCGGATCCCGTCAGCCCCATCTCTGAGGTGGGGGCGGAGATTATGACAGCCACAAAGCTTGAGGCAGTGAGTCTGCGTGGTGTCCAGAAGGAGCTGGACAAGGATCACGCCGTTTCGCCTATCACCACCGAGCAAGATGAGAAGCGGGGAACAACAGTACCGGAGACGAAAGAGAAGATGCCAGGAGGCTTCGATTGAGAAGCTCAATTTCTTGTTATTATGGATCACGATTGATGAAAGGACTTGGGAATGGATATGGCGGCAGCGAGGGCGTTACTTATGGGGCATGTGTGCTCGTCTAATACCCCAGTCTCATGCATGAGATACGGATGTTCGGCAGGATTGGTTCCTGGTCATTATTGAGATCGTGTATAGGTTATTGTCAAGTCGTATTCCTGGTTGAGGTTGTGGGGATTGTCGACCTGTTTCACAGCATGGCTCAGAGGCGCTAGTCGTGCATGATCACATCCTTTCATCACCCTGCTCGAGGCTCGAGCAGATGTGTGCGGGGCACACAAGGCTCGATGAAGGTATTGCAATGCGCATTCGATTCGGTCTGGTCCGATGGCACAACGAGAACGATATAGGAAACGGTCGATATGTCGATACGAGCGGACGTGGAACTGCACCGGCCATTGCCAAGCACGGTGAAGCCGCTAGGCCGCTTCTCGACGACACCTTTCACGAGCGGCGCTGCTCACAACACCGCAAAGGAGTTCGTGATTTTGCTGCCCGAGCATCCCCTTCACGACTGCCAAAGAAAAGCATACAAGTGCGTGCATCATCTCCCGGTTTACCGCACGGGTAAACACCGCAGCTCGAAACTCTGCTCGATAGGGCTCAGAACTTTGCTCCAAGCCTCGGTCACGCCACCCAGCGCCATGGACTTGTAAGTGCGAGAGGGTTTGAGGCTGGCACCGAGGATACGGTTTTCCGTAACAGCTTCGTCGGGGAGAGCAAAGCGGGGCGGCGATGATGCATTGCCCTTCTCAGCGAGATCACATCCACTGACGCTTGATGTCCTTCCATAACTCCATAGTGCAACCTTTCTTCAGAATCGCGTAGAATGTCCATTGGAAACCCCACCAAGGCACAGCCACGTCTTGCTCAGAGTCCGCTCGGGGATGGCGGAGCTTCGACGCGCGCGCGGTAGGGCCGAAAGTTCCGTCGTCCAGCGGTAGACTGCACTGCAATAATGCGCAGCACTCCACGCTGGATGCATCTCAGAAAGCCGCGGTGGGCGTCGCTTCAGCTGCTCCATTCGGCGCAAGTGAGACCTGGCGTATCCACGGCACTTCAGCATGGCGGCCGATCTGAATGCCGGGAGCACAAGAGTCTGAATCAGGAAGCAGACGCCATCCTCCACGCTTGACGTGTCGATAGGTACTGCAGCAGGAAGTTGCTGACTATTGACCTGCAGCAGACGGACTGCGCTACCACCACCAAGGCCGATGTCCCGCCTTTCGAACTTTGCCGCCTTGCCTGCAGCTGGCACACCTCATGATGCTGTCTATCCTCTGCGGCTCTTCTGACAAGCGCCAGTCGCCACTACTGCTGTCTCTCACCAAGGCCAGCACATGAACTTTATATGCACGCGCTCACAATGGAGCCGCGGCCTGCGTCTGGTTGTTCCTCTTGAGCGCCCAGGACATCCGTACGTGCAGCACAGAGGCGCTCTCGCGTACCGTTTAGGACACATACACCTTGCCGCCCTCGACAAACTTGGGCGGATCCGGGGCTTGCATTGGCCCACAACAGTAGCGATCTGCCCCGTCGCAAGCTAAGCACGGCGAGCTCTGGTTAGCCGTGAGCGCCCTGGCGAAGCTATGGACGCATGTGCGGTGATGCTATTGTACGCCGTCACTTCGCTGCAAACGTCATCCACGCTGGACCACTCAACGACGGCGGTTCGCTTACAGCCACATTTCACGCTCGCCCCTGCGGCACATGATACTGCGCGCCGTCGTCAATTCCAACCACATGCAGGCCGAGCGAGAACGTGTGACTAATGCAGAACCTGCAGTCCAATGCAGATGGAAGGCTGTGGCCTGACAAGCGGCATCGTTCCAACTGCGGAGCATGCTTGAGGGCATATGGGTTAAGCGAGTCGCATATCTATCGCTCATCAAGCTTGCGCCTATAGTGCGAGCGGTAGATCTGGGGCAGAGCCGGTGGCTGTCGTCTGGCAGAATGATCCCAGCACGACGCACTCCCGCGGCTGTACTGTAAACTGCAGTTCAGATGATGCTTCGCACATGTGGGCGATGCTGCAAGGCGTTCGGAAGCTCGGTGCCCGCAGAGGCAAATTTGGCGCTATCCATGCCCTTCCCTAAACTTTACGCTTCAGCCTTGGATCGACAGTCCACGATGAATGGATGCAGTGATCGCATGCGCTATGCCTCGAGTGCGTGCTGGCGTCCGTGGTGGTCTTGTAAGTTCGGAAACGCTTGTTCTTTCCGAGACGCCCGTGCTCGAGCAAGCAGCTTCTTTGTCGATCACGCGTCGTTCGTAACCCTCCAATGCCTTCAGCTTTTGGTGACACAGAAAGAGCTAGAACAGAAAGTTCGAGCCATGGCATGCGCTCAATGCAGCGTCTTGTACCTCCATACCCACATCGAAAAGCTTCGAGAGGGCCCCATGCTCGCAGACCCACCCGTTGATGATATCAGCCTGTGGCCGCTGCACGTACCTGCTACTCGGAGTGGATGAGAACCCCAAGTACATTAGGGGCCCGCCGACAGGTCATTGCTCGATTTCCTCACTCGCCACATGCGATTGTTGTCCATGCACAATGAGGTGCTCCGCGATCACATTCAGGCAAGAATCCAAACTAAACCTGTGATACAGCTGGTTGTTTGAAGCTTCTCTTTCACTTGCGGCTCGTGACTTCCAGCCCGCGGTTTTGCCGCAGCTTCCAACAGTCAAAGCTCGAACTTCACAGACCGAGCCTCGTTTCTTAACTACCTACCTACCTACATATCCAATTGACCTAATATAGACAATGAGTCTGTTGGGGAGGGCGCGGCCCAAGGTGTTGACGGCGACGACGCTTCTTCGTCAACCTCGAACGATCGTCACCCAAACCAACGTCACCAGCAAGAGCTACGAACACATCCTTCCACCACCCGAGATCTTCGCAAAAAAGACAACACCGTCGGTCGAGTCGCCACTCGCGAGAAAGCACGGCCATGCCTACTGGCAACACATCGAAGCGTGGAAGGACGTCTCGCAAGAAGAGTTCCTCAGCTACCGCTGGCAGGTAAGTCACCGCCGCGCTGCCTGGGCATCTTGTGTGCGATGCGCTGATGAATGATGACTTCAGACAAGCCACACGATCGACAGGAAGGACAAGCTGCTCAGATTCCTCGAAGCAGTCCTGCCGGAACGCATACCACAATCAGCCGGCGTCAACTCGGTCTGGTCACGGATCAAGACTCGCCATGACTTCCTCGCAGATGTGGAAGGAGGCATGAAAGCGGCGCCCATGTCCGTTCGCCTGACACCACACATGCTGAGCGTCGCCGACTGGCACAACCCACTCGAAGATCCTATTCGCCGTCAGTTCATACCACTACAGTCGACCATCAAGGAAGACCACCCGGCCCTGGAGCTCGATTCGCTGCACGAGACGGATGACTCTCCTGTGCCTGGTCTTGTCCATCGATATCCTGACAAGGTCCTATTTCTTGGTAATCATCTTAAGCTTCCTCTACCATCAGCGCTGACCTAGTGTAAAGCGACCTCAGTCTGCCCTGTCTATTGCCGATTCTGCACTCGATCCTACGCTGTCGGCAACAACACCGAGTCAGTCATCAAAGCATCTCAGAAGCCGACTCGAAAGCGTTGGGAAGCCATGTTCGAGTACATCGAGTCAACACCGGCAGTTCAAGACGTAGTCGTATCTGGAGGCGACTCCTACTACCTACAACGAGAGCAACTCCAACTGGTCGGAAAGCGCCTGCTGCAGATCCCCCACGTACAACGCATCCGCTTCGCCACCAAAGGACTCGCAGTCTGTCCGATGAGAATCATTGATCGCAGCGATGGCTGGACCGACACGTTCATCAACATCAGCAACCTGGGTCGATCGATCGGAAAGCAGGTCGCCATGCATACCCACTTCAACCACCCTCGCGAGATCACCTGGGCCACCGAACGCGCAGCTCGATACCTCTTCGAGAGAGGCGTTACGGTCCGCAACCAATCCGTCCTCCTCAAAGGCGTCAATGACGACCTCCGTACCATGTCGACATTGATTCGCAAGCTTGCCGACCTCAACATCCAACCCTACTACGTCTATCAATCAGACATGGTTCGCGGGGTCGAGGATCTTCGCACACCACTCTCGACGATTCTCAATCTTGAGAAGCACATTCGAGGCACGATCGCCGGGTTCATGATGCCTTCTTTCGTCGTCGACTTGCCAGGCGGAGGTGGCAAGAGACTTGCCAACTCCTTCGACACTTACGACGAGGCAGCTGGAGTGAGCTACTGGCGTGCACCTGGCATCGCAGGAGATGAGGTCTTCACGTACCACGACCCAGCGGAGTGAACAGAACAGCTCAAGCTGAGCTGGAACTTCGACAGTGCATGGTTAAGGAAAAGGGTTGATTGAAAGAGTTTCTTTTCATACGTTGCTTCTATTCTGCGTCAAAGCGACCAGTGAGCGTTGGACAGTGGTGATACCCGTTTTTTGCGAGTACGCAGGGGCATTGCGGGATAGTATCATGAGCTTCTTTCGGTTCTCTTCTGGTGGGTCTTGCATCACAAGGTTGACAGCGTTCCGGGAGGCAATTTCCATACTTTCCAACAATGAAAGCGTGATTTTGATGCTCCGCGGTCCCTCTTGCTACGTCAAACCTCGTCCAAATCATGTAGAACATGCAGCTACTCCTGCTTTCGGGAAATGATGTACAGCTCCTCGTAGCCTCCCACGGTCGACCGACTCAAGAACACAGAAGCCGGCAAGCGCACGGAAGCAATACTCGAGTCATCGTTCGGCTTTGGAGAGCGAGCCCCCTGCTGTTCCTATATTCCATCAGCACTGGACATTGACCGCAAGTTCATGAAATTGATATCTTACCTTGCTAAGAAGATCGCGTGGCGTGACTTCCACGTGCGTAGCACCAGAAGGAATCGCCTTCTTGCTCAGCTGGAGAGATCCGGATTCTGCGGTCACAGTTAGTACAGTGACAACTCGTTGATCCGAACAATCAATCGCACCTTTCTTCAGAGCAGCATCGAGCTCGCTGTGCTGCATCGTGTCTAGTCCCTTAAAGACGATTGGCTCGCCGCGTGGCTGGTGGTGGTAGACTAGGACTTTGGCCTCAGACATGGTGCAGAGTTCTATTGTCGTGTGTTCGTGCGTGGAGGAATTTGCGGTAGCGCGTGATCGAAAGGGAATGATGAGGAGGATGTACTCAATGCTATCGCTGCGCCGAGATAGTCGAGGTTGGGACAAAGAGATTGTTACTCGATGTTCTTGCGCCGGAAGTGGCAGTTGATACAGAGGTGACGCACTTGCTTTCATTGTTCACCTGCACATGCATCTCATCCGACACGCGCAACCTGGTGAACAGCGTAGGTGAATGCTTCCCGGATGCTAAGCACATCTGATGTTGGCCCTTGGGGTCAAGCTGGTAGACGAGTTCGATGCAGTTCCACGAAGGCTTTTGATAATATATCTGGCTATCGTCTAGACCTATCGTGATATCGGTTACGACTGCGTGACCTTCTCCGTTCATCGCGAGGCCGATCCCGTCTTCCTTCGTGCCTCTCATGTCGTTTGGGACTGCGACTCCGAGATCTTCGTCTTGTGCTATCACGGTCGCCATCTCGCCTGGATTTGTCGTGCTTGTCGAATACATAATCGTAATGTCGACCGCTGCCGCCCTCTCTCCCACCGTCACGATACTGCTTGCGCTTCTGCAAGCTGTCAATGCCGCCAAACCCACCACGAGATCTGGCCGTCTTGGAGTTTGTGTTGCTTCGCCACTCATCCGCGATCTTGGAAACACTCTGCGAAAAGTCCACGTGAATGCGGTGATCGTCGATGAGTACTCCTTGCATCTTGAAGTATGCCCGCTCGCAGTCTTCCTTGTTCGCGAACTCGATGAAGGCGTACTGCAGACTGTCCCCCGTCTTCTTATCGCGGATAACCTCGCACGACAGGATCTTGCCGAAGCGAGAGAAGATGAGCTCGAGGTCTTCGTCGCGTGTGACTGGATTGAGCTTGCACACGAATAGAATTTGCTCTGGAGGAGTGACATCCGCAAAGGGAAGATCTCCTATCAGTTCCAGAGTCAGAGCTTGTGCGCGCGCTTCGCGTTCTCTCCGTAGCTTTTCCATCTGTTCCGGATCTGTGTCGTCCTTCAGAACTTCATTGTGCGCGATCCTCACAGTCGCTCGCTGTTCAGCTGATGGCAGAGGGCTGTCCGGTGGCTCAACGAGGCCTGGGGGATCATCGTAAGGATCGTCGAGAACTACGGTATGGAGTATCCTGATGTCCTGGAGAGGCCGCCCTGTTGAATCCAGAAATGCGGTATTGATCTTTTCAAGCGCATCGAAGCCTTCCACAACCTCGCCAAAGACTGCTGCTTTGCCATCCAACTCCTCCAGCCCATCCGCCAGTGTGATGATGAATTGACTCCCTGCTAGTCGCTCATCCGGGTTCAGCTTCGAGGGCGTGGTAGCCATGCTCAGCGTGCCCCGCTCCTTGTGCTTTCTCTTTTTGGAGAACTCGGGCGTGAAGGTGGCGCATTCGGGCCTGGACGCACGCTTCGTGGTGCCATCGGGAAGCGCCCATATCGCCGATCCGCCGTCACTCTCTTTTGACTCTGGGCCGATGGGGTCACCGCTCTGGAAGGAGAAGTTCGGCTGGACATTGTAGATTGGTGAGTAGTTGTAATACTTGATTTTGCAGAGTTTCAGGAAGCTGCGCAGAAGTGTCTTAGCAATTTGATCAGCGCGGGCGAGGAGGATATGCGGCATTTCTGCAGACTCACTTCTCACAGCATGTGGGCGCATCATCGACGAACAGGTCGACGGTGATGTCGCCGGCGCTCGTCTCGAAGATGACCGCCATGGCGGCAGGCGAGAAATGGGGTGGTGGTGGAAGCCTGAAGCGGAAGTCGTGATGCGCGCGAGCCGCGCGAAGCAGCTGCCGTGGTGGTGGAGCGCTGCTGCCCCGGTCTTCACAGCTGGTCTTGGCAACAATCGATTGGCCCCTCCAGCAGAACCTCACCTCCCGTCTGCATCACTCTCCGTCGGTAACGCTCTCACGATGCACTGCAAATACCCATGCTGCGCCTGCCTGCCCTGCACACGTCAACACGGGCGCGACAGCCTGCGCGTGTGACTGTTTCCGCTCCAGCCCACGCGCCACCCCGCCCAGCCTGGCCGACAACATGTTCAGTCCAGCGCCGCCTCTTCGCTTGATCGTGAGCCCGTGCTGCGATGCCGACTGCTGCTCCCCCGTCCTTCTGCAGGTACCCTCCCGCCGTTCCATCTTTCTTCACAAGCAGGCACTACCAAGGCAAAGCGCGCTTTATCTGCGATTCTCTCACGGCCTTGCGCAACGCATACGAGCATAGCGACATGGCCACCTCCTCAGAAGTTCGCGCGCAGCATGGAAGGCTTGTTGCTAGCGGTAATTGAGAAAGTACTCTCACATCGATCTCGAAACGGTGATCTTGCGTAGGATCGCTCGCCGTCGCCACATCAATGCGCCTCCCCGTCCAACTCTGGCCACACAGGTTACACCGTGGACGAAAGAAGGTCTGCTGCGCTTGCCGCGGATCGGGAGAGGGCGCATCCCGGTGCCGCTCATGTCAGAAAAGTCACCCTGCTCGTGCGATGGTAGGTAACATTTCCCGGCTTCACGCATTCTGGTTGCGCCATTCATCGAGAGAAGCCGGCTACGACAAGGGCCCTTGCATCACGGAGATGACCGCAGACCGTGACATACTGGGCAGTTGACATCTATTACACAAGAGACGAGCCAGTCAATCCCTCCCATCGCGACTGATCGTCCGCCCGCCATCTCGCCCGTGTGGGGGTGCAGCAGCAGTAAGCTGGCGCAGAACACCGGAGGCACGTCCTGTGCTTTGTCATGTTGTGCGCGCTGTGCGTGGGCATGTTTGATTAGCAAACAACATGATGAAGGCTGGAGCGACACGTTTGACCACACTCCTCAGGTGCTATGCACACGTGCCAGGTGAACCCATTTCAATCGAGCTGTAGTTACCAGCGCTCCCCGCATGGGATGGCAGATCATCAGCTGCAACACGGACGACGCCGCCTAACTCTTTCATGCCAAAGGCTGCAAGATTGATGTCTCAGAGCCAGTCTGGCTGACATTCTAGTATATGTCGGCTTAGTTGTGGGTCCAGATTGTCGAGCATCGTCAACTTAGCTCACAGCTCTCCGCTCGCCACTCCGTGTAACATGAAGATGCTCCGACGCCCAACAACTCCAGCCATAACATATACATCTCAACCGATGTAGTCCTTGTAATAAAAATGCATTTGCTGCCGGGGTATCTTCTAGACCACTGGTGGCGATCGCCCGGTTATGCAGGCAACCGCGCAGCTGGAACCAGCCGTGGACTCTGTAACAAAACATCACCGTACGATCACGGAGGAATGATGAGGAGTTGCACGGCTACAAAAGTAATGGCCGGTGCGCCTTCGACAGCGATCTGTAAGCCCAGTCGCTCTGTCCCTGATCAAGGACGCTGCTGACTTGTTGCCTTCGCTGGCCTTGGTTGGACGTCCTCCCATGTCACTTTGTCTAACGCAAACAACATCCGACTCCACTTCCTATTGCGACAGTCTGGGCTGTTTGCTGTCCATCCCTGCGTAGCGCAGCTACGACTAACTCATCATCCTCTGCAGCTGCGGCCAGCGCTCGAGAGCCGACTGCCTCCTCGCATTCATCTTTGGCCCCTCTATCGATGCCAACACACTCCTGACCGGTTTCGATGATGATTTGAATTCACGTGTGCTCTTCTCTGCTCTTCGTCACCAGCTCAACCGCCAGGAGTTGAGAGTGGCGCGCACAAGATGATGATGACGCAGTCCTACTACGCAGGAGAATTCGAATCTCTGGGCCGTCCACCATACAGAGCTCCGGTCACTCCCGGCCACTATGGGCGACCTGGCGCTTACGATCATGGCTACTACGAACCGCAGCACGAGCTACGTTCTGATTATCTCGGCCGCTCAAGTGCGGGTACGCTGTTAAATGATCACGGTCCAGAGAGCGCGCTTCCTGGCAATTCGCGAAGGCGAATTCAAGTCGCAGTGAGTGACTCCGCCCACATTTGAAGCGAGTCAAGTTGACAATCCTGCAGTGTTCCAGGTGCCGCCGACGCAAGATCAAATGTACCGGTGATCCTGGCGATGGTACTGGCTGCTCAGCTTGTCGATCAGCCCAGGCTGACAAGGCTTCCTGCACGTTCAACAGAGTAAGGCGCTCAGAGAGTGACGGTATGACTTCATGCAAGCTGACATTTCCCAGGTGGGCAGCAGAGAGGTGCCATTGCCTCAATTTGAGGTTATTCCGGCCAGTACCACCAGTATCCCGAATGTGACCCCGACGACGACTTCCTATCCCGTTGAAGCGACTTCGAACCTCTATAATGGTAGCAACACAACACAGGTCGGCCTTCAGCGCCCTTCTCTGCCAATGCTACATACACGCACTGCGTACCCTGACTACGACTCCTACAATACATCACCTGTAGAGGACTACACCTACGCGTCGTCCGCACTTCCTAGACACGAGTCAATTGCGAGCAGCTACAGCGCAGAGAACTTTCGTCCGTATACAACAGGCTCGCTGTCAGCACCTTCAGTCAGTGCCAATATCTACTACGAACCTGCGGCAGCATACAGTTTTGGCAATCTGCATACTGCGCCAGGCTACCCAGCCAATACTCCGATGGCTCGGCTACCAAGTGTCACGGCCGAAACTCCATTGAACATGAGCTCATTGCATTCCTCACTGCCAACACAGACCGTACAGGAGCGACGACTCCCCGTCCCCTACGCACCACAGCAGGTTACATATTCATCTACAGAAGTGCCTCAGATACGGCCGTTGACTTCCTTCACAGAGCCGCCGCGCCGAGCTCACGTCGGAGGCATTTACAGTCGCAATAGTATGTCATGGTCAATGGCAAGCCCTGGGGCGTCTCGCAACACTTCTGTCAGTGGTGTTTCCAGCTCGGCGTTGCACGGTCTTCCCGGCATGTCGTCAACCGTTGCAGACTCTGCCCAAAATGCAGCACCGATCCTCGGGTATCAATTCAGTGCTCCATCGACCAGCCCTGAACCATCTCCAACAAATGGGCGGGCCATTTCAGAGAGTTTCTCCGGCCCTGCTGCAAGTTCTGGAAGTGGCAGTGCATCGATGCTGCCACCCGCCAATGTTCGATACAGCATTGGAAACTCAGGGAACTCCCTGCCGACTTCGAGCGACACGGACGATTCGCGACGCCCATCGACCTCACAAGTGGCTCCAGCCAGTCTGTACAGCTTCAGCGGAGGAGTCGAAGCTTCCGGCCGCTCTACTCCTAGTCAGCACACCAAGCAGGTTGCGAACGAAGCCGCCTCCGCCACTTCATACCAGCAAGGCTATCCACAGCTTCGTCACCCACAACCTCAACACGCTGCTAGTGTGGACCAGTTGCGCCGTCGCTCGTCAAATGATCAGCAGCAGCATGCGACTACCGCACATCGCATGTCGGTCTCAAACCTTAACGCACGCTACTGAGCATGTGGTAGAGGCTTATGCAAAGCGCTGGACTTTGCTCCGATAACAACCCACATCGACTTCATTGCGCATTGCGTATGCTCTCTATCCTGAGCTGCCTCCTGCAACTGCATTGCCGTCTTGCCATCTGTCCAGGCCGACCTCACAGTGCGATTGCCACTTGCAGCCTACGATCGAGATCGTCATTTTCGTTACGAACGTCAAGACGAGCCAGCGAGTCTTGGCTGTAGCGAGCTGCTTCACCTACACCCATTACATTTCCGCGGCATCAAATCTTTTTACGAGCTGGCAGAAGTGGCATCGAGGGTGCTCCCGGCGGCTTACTGATTCATCCGTCGGTGTTCCAGTAAGCAACACCTGCCACAATTTTGGGTCGTAACTTTTACATCGGCATTTTGAAAGAGGGGGACACAAGCATCAAGGGCAAATGTGGGAATAGAGGTCTCACCACAACCCGCAAGGGTATCGACACTTATGAAATTGTGCTTTGGAACATCAGCGAGCGACATCGGCGTACTGCATTGGAAGAATATTGTTCGAACTGCATTCACGACGCGGTAGTTTAGTATTTTCGGCTTTTCTGTATTCAAGCATGACCCAGTGAAGGGCCTCTGTAACAATAGACAATGCGACGCAGTGAGGCATCTTGCAAAATCGTGGGGAAGAGCCCACGAGGGATGTTGAACTCTTGATCTTGCGCACGTATGAATGGGAGAGGAGTGACGACGCTTAGATAGACATTCCCTAATGATGAGTCTTCATGTGAGGACAATGAAAATACGCGTGTGCAGCATACTACTCGCAACGAGGCTTCTTCGTCTGCTCTTCGACACGATGTCGCGACTTGCGTCTCACTCGATTCGGCTCCGATTTTAACTGCCGCTCGCGACCAGCATATCTCTCCTCACCGATATGTACGCTGATCACATCGACTACACCTGCCAGGAAACGGCATCGCGTAAGATGATTGCTTGCTTACTGCGTACTATACCTGATGTCGTGTCCCCGCACCTCAATTTACGCATCACGCGACGACAGCAATCATCACCGGAACAAAGGAAAATTCCCTCTTCACACTGGAAAATGAAAAGCGGTGCGGCATCCTGCAGATGTCGGCTCCTTTGCGATACGTCGTGTAGCATTGCACCTTCTCGCCCAGATGATTGACAAATTCTGCAAGTAAAATCCTTCGCGAACTAGGATGTATTGTATGTTTCGCAGCATCGACAGTGATGCAGGTGCAGGAGTTGCTTATCTCCTCTGGTTCCGAGTGTAGTGCTTGCAGTTTTATCCTTGTGCGCGCATGGGGATTTGGTGGGAAGCGCGGGCGGTTAAACAAGCGCGGCTGTCGTTTAAAGCGGTTGCGTGGGATGGGCGGGATGGAGAGGAGTGGGTGTTAGAGCGGAAGGTGACCAGATTGATGGGTATGGAATGTGATGAGTCTTGAGAGAGCAGATGAGAAGAGTGTGTGGAGATCGGAGTCGTGAGAGCACCTCGGGCGTAGAAGTTCATCAAGTAACGAGGATTGAAGAATATGCTTGCATTGAGATTGAAAGAGCAAATGTGGCTTGTATGGGGTGCGCGCGACTTCACAGTTCTTGAGTTTAGTCATGTTGTTTGGACTCTTGTTAGTCCATTCTGACATTCTCTATGCCGACTTAAGATCAAGAGCAAGCTGAGTATCGTTGCGATCAAGCGCGGGTCTAGTATACGTGCACGCATGTGTGCATGCCAAGACAAGAGACAGCAGACCAACAAGGCAGCTCGAGGTTGAGGCGAAGCTTCACTCATCGAGCAGAATGATTCTTGGTTGCCTTGTGATGTGATGGCTCGAAGAGAGCACCGCGGAATGTCGTCGATTGCAAAGTCGCGAGTTCTTCGATCGAGATGAACGTGCCTTTGGGCAGCATCTGGAGCGCCGGATCAAGATCTGGAGTACCTTACGTGATCAAGGCCATCATCGTGTAATGCTAGAGAATCAGTACTTGAGCATTGTAAACATCAACCGGCCTGGCAAGCGGGCAAAATGGGGATTGACTTTAAACTCGATCCTCTTTCAGCTCGTTGTCTGCCAATGGCGGGTAGGCAGTTTCGTGGGCGCTTGAGTTGACAGCATGAGCAGTCAGACCAAGTGACATTGCTCTCGTCATCATCGAAATGATCGAGTAGACCTAGCCTTGTTTGTTGATGGCAAGTGAAAGGTGAAAGGGAGGAGGTCAGCATTGGCGCCAGCCGACGCGCTTGTGCTCGCGACTTTCTTCCGCGTTTTGCTGGCGGACGATCAACACATCACTCCAACCACAACAACCACAACCGCTGGCCAGTATGTCGGGCTTTGGACCGCCTAGTACGCCAGGACGATCAGTTCGCACTTACCAGTCAACGACTCCCGCCGGACCGCCTCCGACATGGCTCGAGAACACTGGGAAATCCACCACTCCCGCCGGCGAGCCACCACGAAGCTCGCGGTTTGGAAGGAGCTCCTACAACCCGACCAAGAGCCCCAACAGATATGCGCGCAGGAAGCCCGATTTCGCCGTGCCTGATGACGACGACGAATACAGCGATGAAGATGCTATGGGCGAGGACGATGATGAATACAACTTCCACCAGTCCGCGTGGTCGGGCAGAGGCGAGAGACCAGCAGCACCGACACCGCCGCGAGGTCTCAAGCGCGATGCCTATGGAGCGGTGCGCGAGAACAGTGGCATTGCCGAGGTCGCGCGCAACAGGACGAACAACAGCAGACCCGCTCAGCTGAATGAACCGGAGGTAGTGATTCTTCAGAGTGCGCGCATCGTGTCAGGTCTGGATGCCAAAGCCCGACGCAGAGACGTGGAGGGAGATGTCGCGCTGGTAGAAGCAGCGGCAGAATTGTCAAAGACGTGGAAACAGCACAGCGACGTCAAGACCAAGACGGGAGCCATTGGTCCTCAGTCGAAGGAGAGCTTCACTAAAGCCAACTATCTTGCCAGTCTGCTCTTGCAATTGCATCACCCACACACAAATAGTCCAAAGCAGCAACCTGGACGATTACGAAACGGCTCTTTGCCGCCGCCTTCGCATAGCACTTCGGTTCCACGAGCGCTCCTAGATTGGCTCGAGACGTGGCATCGGCCATTTCCAGACGACTACGATGCGATCCACCTCAACGAGCCCTCTCCGTCTGCCCACGAATCATTCTGGGACGTGGTCTTTGCCAATCTCCTACGCGGGCATACTGGTCGTGTTATCAGACTGTTGAAGGATGCGGGTTGGGAGCACGCGGATAGCGCACTCGATGATGGATCGAGCGAGCCAGGGTATCATGGGAGGCAGCTGGACAACATTGTCGTTGTTATGGAGGATTGTATCCGTGTACTGGACGAATGCCCTGGCTCGAGGTACAACAATTGGGATGTGAAGAGCATGGAATGGGCTGTCTTCAGACAGCGTGTAAGGTCTTCCCTGGACGATCTTGAAGAGTTTGCCGAAGGCGAGGATCTGGGCGACTCTTTGAATGGGCAGAACCTGTTTCAACGAAGTCTGGCGTCTAGCTTGAACATGTCCGCCGCGAGCCGCAAAGCGTCTAGCAAGGTGCCTTGGACCATCTACGAGAACCTCAGGTTGCTCTATGGTCTCGTCCTGGGTCAGCCGGATCAGATTCTGATGACAGCACAAGAATGGCTCGAGGGAGCGCTGTACTTGACCATCTGGTGGGATGGCTCAGATGAGTCCGACTTGGACGCAAGTGTGAACCAGAACCAAATAAAGCGAGCACAACATCGGGCACGTGAGGTAGATGTCGCACCGTTAGCGGCGTACCGTAGGAGACTAGCAGATGCATATCTGAGAGTGCAAGATCAGGTGGTCGAAGACGATCATGGACGACAGGTGCCGGATGCAGTCTTCCAGCCAGACACCACTGACGATGTACAACTTGGCTTGGCTTGCATTATGGAGGAGCAAGTCGACAATGTTATCAAAATACTACGAATTTTCAGCATGCCTGTTGCTGTAGCGATGGCGGAAATTGCTGCTCTGGGTGGCTGGCTTCCTCTTGCTCGTCCCAGCAGTGGAGGTGGCGCGTTGGGTCAAGGAGGGCTCTCTAAGGAAGACCTACTTGTATTATCGTACGGAGCCCCTGAGAAAGGCAAGGACGAAATAGACAGAGATGGTCTGCTCGCCGAGTACGCTGACTTGCTTTCTGGCAAGAGCAAGGTGAGTCGTTTCTTGCAATCCAGGCATGCGTATACTGATTTGTGGATAGGTTGGCGAGAAGGAAGGCTGGGAGCTTGCAGTTTCAATTCTCAATCGCCTCGATTCAATTTCGACCGCTAACACCAGGATCGGCGAGCTTTTGGATCGCTTACAACTCACCAATGAAGACACAGTCGACAAAGTGCTTGACGTCTGTGACGAACTTGGGCAGACGGAACAACGTCGAAACATTGCCGAACGCTACGCAGACAATCTGGCTGAAAACACACAGTCCTACGGACCGGCATTGATCTATTATGCACGAGCGCACGCGAAGGATAAGCTCAAGGACACAATCTCACTACTGACTTCGCTCTCCTTGCTGCATTCTACAGCTATGCCTACCTCGAAGAAAATGGATGCAAGGTTGAGCTCTCTGCTCAGCAAGAACCGCACTGCCCTAACAGACCTAGGGCATTCCGACATGGAAGCTGCAGAACTATTGGCTTCCCATCTCAGCGGGTACGCCACTCTTCGCAAGTTCTACGATCTGCGTGACCAAAACATCCTTGCCGCCTCGGAGCGACCATTGCACAGTCTCGAGCGCCGACGCCAAGCCGCTTCCTCACTCTTCGCTGTCCTTAGAAGCGCAGCCGACTGCATACCGGGAGGGCTTTTCGACCCCGAAGCGGAGACAGTGATCCCTGTCGAAGGACTTCTTGCATTGTTTGGCGAGGCATTACCCTTCTTGGGCCAGGACAAACGTATCTTCACGCAACAGCAAATCTTCTCACTGCTTGCGATTCTTGAGGATTTCGTGGCTGCACCGGGACGCATACGAGAGAATTCAGAATCGTTATTGTCAGCCAGTTTGGGAGCGTATCGAGATGAGGTGAATACTGGAACAGGACCATTTGGAAAAAAGGGCAAGGGGAAGAGGAACGGCAAGGAAGATTTGAGCAAGAGTGTCGGGTCTAGCTGGGAATTATTGGCTGAGAGCGTTGCCCTCGACCCCAAGAAAGGCGAGAAGATTGTGCACGCTTGGGATTGGAGGCAAGGGATTGTGCAAGGTGGTATCGAAGGCAAGGAAGAGGAAGTCGTCAAGCTGGTTCGGGAGGCCTTGGTGAGAGAAGTCGCTTCTGGTTGGGGAGGTCAAATCAACTGGCAGTAATCTGTGTCAAAGAAGGATATGGAGGTGTAGGACGAATTCGTGCCTGTTGATCCGACTCAAAGCGATGCCCCTTTGTTTTCCTTCAATCGATGCAGGATCGTTTATCTAGCCTTCGAAAAATCCCGTTGGTGTAGGTCTGCCCCCTGTTCCTCAAGGCCTCACTTCTTAGTCGCAGTCAACAAAATTGCCGTCTCGCACAGGTCTCTGCCCTCATCATACTCCTCTATCATGACACACTTAAAGCTATCTCGACAAGCCTTCAACTTCTCGCCCTCAAAACCCTTCATCAAAAGATTCACGATGGGATTCCCATCCTCGAAAATATACGCATCGACTTCGTCTGCATTCTTCCATCCCCAAGGCGCCTCTTCGATCCTCGACTCGTGTACTTTCCAAACCGCTGCTCCCACACCCCGGATTACATCATCAACCTCACTCCAGTCCTTGTGTACGATCCGCGGAGCAATGTAATTTTCATCGTCGAGTGCAAGACGCACCGCTTTTTGCCAGATTGCGCCCCAGGTTGCTCCGGCCCAGGCACCGAGGGCGAGGACACCACAGGGTGCTGTGACGCGGTACATTTCGGCCATGGCGAGGTGCGGTTGTTCTACGCTTCCAATCATGAAGGTTGAGAAAGCGTGGGCGAAGGTGGAATCTGCAAGGCTTGTCCGTTGTTGGCAAGTCTTGGGTTCTTTCTTTTGTTGTCGAAGTCAGAGACACAGAAGTTAAGTCTTGGCTATCTGCTACAGCGGTCTCGATATCGGACCAGTTTTGTTCTAAGGCAGTCGTTTGCAGGGATTGAATCATGCCAGGACTGATATCTGTGGCGAAAATCTTGAGATTGGGATTGTGAGCTTTGAGTTGAGTCGTTAGAATGCCTGTTCCGGCACCATTGTCGAAAATATACGACGTGGTGGGATCGAGAGCTTTCAACTTATTCGTCATTTTGACTAGCTCAGTGCAAGGTGGTGTTGTGATTTTTCGACGATCTTGTAGGTTCCTCTGTTGACGTGTGAGCTCCATGAAGAAGGCAGACTGTGGGTGGGTTGTTCGTTGGACATTTTGCGTGTTTGATTCGGCTTGTGTATGGAAGCTGCGATATGACAAAGTCGCGAACACAGGAGAGGTGATTCTTGATCCTCTAGAAGCGTCTTATATTTGGGCTCCGGAATCAGTAAATGCAGGTGGGGCGACATATGCGAGTGAAGAGCACAGTTTGTAGCTCCGCCTCTGGTTCTCGCAGCCACCAACAGAGCTTCTTCCGATGTGGTGTAACCACTTGTATGAGATCTGCCAACCGATCTGTGCGAATGGTACTCATACGTAGCGTGGCCTCGATCCCGAGCGTTCCCTGTCGCAAGTAGTCGAGAGCATGCGCTCAAGCTTCGTTATGCTGATCCCTTCTTTGTGCGATGTAGTGATGGAATTCTAGCTCTGAGAGCATCTACACTAATCGTGTTCTCTGCCGCTTAGCTTCGGGCATTTCATGAAGAGTCTGCAGGTTATACGTCGCTCTAGCGCTCAACTTATCAGCACACTTCTGCAGCTCGGCCTTCTCGGTGATCAGCGAGCTCAAGTTGACCACTGTAATACCTGCATCGAGACTGACGACATCCCCATGTCCCTGTGTTGCAAACTCCAGCAGCTGCAGAGTCTCGTCCGCTGCATTGAACACATTGCTAATCTTGCCCGGTATGACATGTATCACACGGCCCTTTGCAAAAGTCAATGAGCTACGAAAGTCGGTTTCCGCACGAGGTTTGGCTAGAGCCTGCCCCTTCCAGCCTTCATAGACGAAGCGGTGTGCAAAGTCTGGCCAAAACTTACACATTTCCGCTTCAGCAGCTGCCTTCATCTTGTTTATTTTTGAAGTTGATCCGACGCTCTCCAGGTCTGCCTGCGCGTTCTGCGGGCTCCAATGTGAGCCCAATATCGTGTAACAACCATGTGTGAGTATATAACGATCGAAAATGTCGTCCTCGCCATTGTTGTTATCTCCGATGTGAAGCATCAGGCACGGGGACCACCCATCCATCACGATGAATGATATAGGGCAACTGCCGTGTGACTTGTCCCTGTATTCTAATGCAATGCATGCTTGATAGACAATGCTCAGTCCCAAAGTGCGCTTGATCGTCTGGTGTTCAGGAAACGCCTGATAACCCGTGGCATCGATAGCAAAGTCCGCGCTTTTCGTCATGAAACTGTTGCAGTCTCGACACTGCCACGTCACAAGCGGGTGTCGTTTTCGTTCGTCTATGCGTTGTCCATCTGCGTTGGTAATGAGCTCAACATCGAACTGAGCCAGCTTCGTGGTCAGAGTTGATCGCAGCTTTTCTCCGATGGCGATACTGGGCTCCCTGAGCTCATATGCATTCGCAATACCGCGAAATCTCTCCATTCCGTTAGGGCTCAGCTGCCGAGCATCGGGGGTCTCTAAGCAAACTTTTTCAAAGTCTTTCAACGACACTTTCGATTGGTGACCTTTAGTGTCCTTCAGACCATACGCATATATCGACTCCGCGTGCCAGATAACAAGCCCCGGATATTCGTCGAGGAAACGCTGGAAAGTCCACCGGCAGTCCCGGCGAGTTGCTTGTGATCGTGGATAATGCGGCCCGCGATGTAATCGAATGCCAAACGTCCCTGAGCAGCGGGAGAGTACGCGAGGATCTCTTTCAGTAAGTGTGACTCCGTACTCCATTCTTGCCAATTCGATGGCTATGTGGCACCCATACCAGCCTGCTCCTATCACGATGACTTTTGCCTTCATGGCCCTTTTTTCGGTCAAGAAGTTATCAGATTGCACTGGAATTCTGGCAGTAATCTCAACCGCGAGGTCTGGTCGCCATTCGGTTCATTGATAACATTGATGAGCATTGCGCCAAGCGCCATAGCACCTTACAGTTTTCAGATGCCTCATTTAGCCAATGCATCGATAAGTATCTCTATGGTCGAGCCGAATTGTGCCAACAATCGGTTAGGTTGCGGACTTGCTCGGACGTGTGCACTGCTTTGTATTGAAGCCACTTGTAAGCTGTGATCGTAGATCGTGTGACCGCACAGCAGCGCGGACGAAAATGATGCAAACAATGAAGGTTGCATACAAACGTCAATGGCGCTTGCGAGGACCTCTGGCATCGCAAAGGTGTAAAGCCCCTCGCCTGGAATGTAGTTTTCGATCCGACCCTGGAGCAACTCATCGACTCATGCCGTACCAGTTGCTCATTACTGTCCTGGTCGCTCTCGCGGCGATCGTTGTGATCAGGCTTGAAGAAAACAGAAAGGTCTCGCTCCAGCAGAGGCAGCACACGGAAGGAATCGCCCAGCACAGTCGGCTGTCACGTAACTGTTTTGGCGTGTCCGGCATCAATGCGACATACGATTATGTGTACTTCACATCTTTGTCCTGGAATCCCGATGGTATGCTGATACATGATTTGAAGAGTCATTGGAGGTGGTACTGCTGGCCTAGCTGTTGCATGGAAGCTTGCGACAGGCTCGTCTGCATCGGTCGCTGTTGTCGAAGCTGGCAGTTTCTATCAGCTTGACAATTAAAACGGCAGCGTCATCCCAGCCCTGACTCCACATCAGCACATTGGGTGGGATCCGGATGATGTAGCGCCATTGATCGATTGGGACTACGTGACGGAGCCACAAGCTGTGAGCAAAATCCTGATCCCCGGGCTTGTTGGAGGCGTGTGCTCACACAGTCCACAGGAACTTGGCGATCGTCGACTGTACTATGCACGCGGCAAGACGATGGGCGGGGGTAGTGCGAGGGCGCATGGCGCATTCATGAGGTGATCGGTGGAAATCATGCCCGAACTCTTGATGCGCTTGCTGACGTCGGCCGTTTCGCCAGGGGCACGAAAGGCAGCTACGACAAATGGGCCGCCATGGTGGGAGGCGCCACATACCAGTACCAGAACCTGCTTCCATTCTTTCAACAAAGCTCCAATCTCACGGCTCCGGACACTCGAAAGCGCTGGCCGACGAATGGCACAGTCCAATACGATGTCGAGGCATATGCCACCGATCGTCCTGGACCGTTGCAGATATCCTGGCCAAATTGGGCGGTGCCTCTCGGATCATGGGCAGCGCTGGCGTTCGAAGGGATCGGTCTGCCCAGGTCTGAAGCTGGATTCAGCTCGGGCGCCCTGCAAGGCTCAGGTTGGGTGCCGGGAACCATGAATCCAGTGACGGCACATCGCAGCTCTTCTCAAACCAGCTTCTGGGAGGATGCCGCAGACAGAAGCTCAATCAAAGTTTATACGCGCACACTTGCACAGCAGATATTGTTCAATTCGCGAAAGAGGGCAACGGCTGTCGTTGTCGCCACGGAAGGCAGGAGCTATCATCTGTCAGCTCGTAAGGAGATCATACTATCGGCAGGAGCGTTCTCTCCTCAACTCCTCATGTGAGAGCAGACAGCTTCTATCTTAAGGCTTTGATTCACTGACCATCTGCCAGGCTCTCAGGCATTGGACCAGAGCAGGAGTTGCGAAAACACAACATTCCGCTTGTGCAACACCTGCCGGGTGTGGGTAAGAACCTGCACGACAAGACTTACGTAGGCGTAGCCCATCGCGTGAACGTGGAAACATCCTCAGCGATGACTGGCCACACGTGGAATATCTTGTTGAGAATGGCTTTTCCAGAGACAACCGCAACTACGCGACAGCAGACCCCAAGGATGGCTTCAACTACGCCACGATCAGTGCTGCCCTGCAAGGATCTCTTTCCCAAGGCGATGTTCGTCTTCAGAGCTGGAGTCCTGCAGATCCGCTAAGGATCAATCCTTGCTACCTGCACGATCCGGTGGATGTGGAATTAGCAGTCGTGGCTTTCAAACGCGTGCGCGAGATATGGAATCAGATGGCGAATGTTACTTTGGGTGAAGAGTACTACCCTGGAAAGCAAGCCGTCTCTGATGATGGACAAATCTTGGAGTACATTCGCACGAACAGCATCCAGATGTGGCACGCCAGTGGGACGTGTAAGATGGGATCACGCGAAGATGCTATGGCAGTCGTGGATCCGCAGGCTAGAGTCATCGGAGTCGAGGGCCTCAGAGTGGTCGATGCCGGCATCTTTCCATTTCTGCCACCTGGACATCCGCTGGCCACCGTGTATGCTCTGGCTCTGAAAATTGGAACGAGTATACTTGCCCAGGGTGTGTGAGTAAAGGAGGGCTCGGTGTCGCTTTTTCATGGTCATGCCAACAGCTTGCATATCACGAGAAGTGGTAGTCGTTCAGATTGAATGATAGGAATGTGTGACCGCGAAGGAGTGAAGTCGGCGCGTCGTGGTTGTTGGTTGTCAACCACAAGCATAGTCTAGGCTAGCGTACCAGGCCGAAGTCCGCGAGACTGACCTATCACATCGCTGCAACACTCCGTCCACCTCCTCCATCTCCGTCCTCCATGGTCCTCTTGGTACAGCATTCAGATGGCATCGCTGGCGAGGTCGACCGCGGGCAGGGCGCTCCATCTCCGCATCACACCACGCCCATCCAACCTGGGCGAGTCGCGCGAGATCCTGCGCTTGATCTCGCAGTTTGGAGAGGTCGAGTACTTCCGCAACCTGAAATACGATGCCTTGTCGATGCCCAATGCGACTCTCGTCATCTTCAAGAGCGAAAATGCCGCTTCTCACTGTATCAAAAAGTGCCCCATTCGCTTCCGTATGGGCAGGGCGCCCGTGAAAGAGCAAGTGGAAGAGTTTAAGCCTGAGTCCCCCGCTCGCCCACAGCCAGCACAGCCTGCCGCTGATGCCACAGCACGAAAGATCCTCCCACCGCGATCAGGCGGAGCATGGGGCCTCGGACAGACGAGAGCCATGTCGACGCACACCAGCTACACGCCCATGGCCACTCTCCCCAACCCACCAGCGCGCCCCGTGCAGATTCCCTTCCAACCACCACCGCTGCCTCTGCTCGAATCTCGCATCTTCGAAATCCAGGCGAATCCAGCACGCGCCCACTTCCGCGATCAGATCGATACGGGACACTATCACGGTAACTTCAAGCTCGACACCAAGAGTCTGCCGCAGACCGACCTAGCACGGACGGTGCCATTGCCGGGTCTGAGTTGCATCAATTGGAAAAAGGAGGACAAGCCGTGGAGGGTCATGGAACGACAGAGATCGCAGGAACGAACGGGACCATCGCGGCGCAAAAGTTTGAAGGAGCTGTACGAGGAGCCGGCAGAGGGTAAAGCTGCGTTTAGAGATGAAGCGCTACCCGGGTGAAGTGCGAAGGCAGTGATCATTATCGGCCCAGTCGCACCTTTGTCCAGAACTTATCCAGTATGCCAACATACCTCGCGCAGGATGCAGCACGCTCTATTTGCTCGAAGGAGTATGAGGTCAGGCAGGTATCTTTGGCCTGACCTCACTTGCATGGCCAGCCAAATGAGGCCACAGGGTAGTCTGAAATCTTCATACCGTGAAGCCGCTCGTACCACGTATAAACGGCAGGCACAACTCACTTACCAAGATCATTGCGGTAATAGCCATTCGTCTGATGGAGGACGCGGAAGGCATCAGTTGAACGGAGGAGCACTAGCAAGAACCATTCGTCGTGGTGTTGAGCCTGAATCTGAGGACCTGCCGCCCAGAATATGAGGACAAGCCACCAAGTCTATGAATCACATCGTTCGCTCTCCTCCAGAATCGCACTCAGCACTACTGCACGTTACGAAATCCTTCTAGCTCTCTGGTTGCACAACCCGTGCCTCGCACGAAGATGCCCTCCCTCGTTCTCACAGTCACAAAGCAATACTCCGAGAAATGGCTGTACCACGAGAAGCAGCGCAAGCTAGCAGAACTCCGAGTATCATTGCGTGGTTGCGTATGCACCGATTGCGAGCCCAAGCTGCCAGCGTGCGCAATTTCCCTGCCGGTTTTCAGCATTTTCGCGGGTCTATCGTACAGAGGGCATGACGCCTTTCATCTTGCGACCTGGGCAGCCTCGTCATTCTCTACAGTCACCCTACAGCAGACGCAGCAGCAAGCACTGTCTCGATGGCACGCCCTGAGGAGAAGCTACCAGCACTCATTTCAGTCTATGCCCCGGCGGATTTTACAAGAAGCCGCAGACATATTCAATGAGCTATTCTTCCTGGGACAGCTGCCAGCATCTCGCCTACAATTAGTGCAAACGGGCACAGTCAACAATGGTGGCTCCATAGGCAAATCGTGGCCATCCTATGCTCCTAATCAACCGGAACTCATCTCGTTCGACGCCTCGCACCACTCCTTATGGTCCGCACAAGCTATGTACTTCCAGGTACTACTGCACGAAATGATACACTGCTTCCTTTCGAGATACACTTGCTATCCGTGGCACGACAAGCATCGTGACTGCGCCATCAGCAACTGCGGACTTTCTCATCATTCTGGAATCGGACCTGGGGGACACGGTCGCGCCTGGCAATCTCTCGCCAAAGCTATCGAAGGTCGCATGCCCGAGTTGCTTCAACTGCCGGGAAATTTGGGAAGGAATTGTGGCTTTCTCACTGATCAACGGAGGCATGGCTATCACATACCCTGCCAAAACGAGCTGCAGCGGCTTTATCAATGGGAATACGGACACCCAAATCTTTGGAAGTACATAAGGAGGACCAGGGACGACAACATCATGGAGCATCGTATCTTAATGGCTGGCTTTGTACCACTAAGACATCGTGGGCGTAGAAGGGCTTCGGACTCGGTGTATGTCCTCAGAAGCAGCCGCCGACCAGCGGAAACGTCGCTGTAGCGGCATTATGCACGGGAACTAGGTCAGTTTTAGATGCCGCTGTAAACGGACTTCAGGCATGACTGCAGCACTACTGCAGGTTCAGAGCCGCAGGACGGAATCAGTGCGACTGTTCAAGGGCACCTTTGAGCCAGCCGAACGGGATTACTCAACGCTACATGCAGTGATTGACATACCTGCATATCTATACCAACTTGCAGTGCGCATACTGCCTCACTTTCCATGTTCCGAAACCTTCAGGTGATCAGTGTCCACTGCGCGGCATCATCAGTAGCGGGGGGCCAGAGCCACGAGCACGACTGTTCCGAGTCCTTGCACTCCACCTGCGTGCGCATTTAAGCATGATTCTGGAGGAGAGAACATTGCCGTTCGCTTTTGAAAACCGGCTGTAAAGCCGTGGATCTGCGAGCAGTCAATTCCGGTCCAGATCACATAATAAGTCTGAGCAAAGCGTGAATCACAACAAGCGCTGTGATTGCTTCTGAGTAAATGGTAACCTTCCTCTTTCATCAGTCATCCGAAGACATCTTGAAGGTTGCTCAACCGGTTGACTGGTTAGAAGTCAGGTACAATCTGTTTGGCTCGCGGATCCTTGCCGCATCTCTTGCGCATGAGTCGAACCACATCTGCTCACGGAAGACACCCCTGAGCCCATTACTCGCAGTACAGCTTGACTCCGCTTGACTGACAATGCTGCAGTGTGTAACCTACATCACGCCTCGTGGTAGAATTTACATGTGAACATCATGCCGCAGATACGTTGAAGGCAGAACGATTGCCATAAATAATGCTCGCTGGACGTATCGAGGCATTGCGGAGCTGACTCCTAGGAACTTCTTCCCTGGTCCTTGAAGCTGCCACGGAAACATCCATCGAAGGTCAGATATCGTTCAACGGTTCTCAGCACCGCGGCAATAGCCACCAGTTCATCGCAACGGCTGCAATCACTGCACGGCACGAGGGAGCATTATTCAGCTCAATGCGGGCCATGAGACTTACCTATAAGCCTTTCTGCACCGGCAGGATCAATTGTGATTCGCCTGACTTCTGCATCCCACTGCACTGGCGGCGTGCTTGAACCCAGCGAACCTAAAAACTGTACCTGAGGGACACCGCGCATGACACATGAGACTGAACAGGCACACAGACACATTATGGTTTATTGAAAACACAAGAACTTACATGGCACCTAAGGGGCACTTCTCGTCGCACTCATCCTCCAAGCTGTTGCATCTCGCACAAGGTGGTTCGGTCATTGGGAGTCTTGATCGAATACAGTCCGCACATCCGCACTGCTGCACTGGGAGTCGACGATGGGTGTGATAATCCGATCAGTGCGGCGAGAAGCCGACGGCGATGGCAATCCAGGGCATGGCGGTCTTGACACCCATGGCGAAATCGCAATTGGCGTAATTGTGCCTGTGGTCTTTCTTCTTGGCGGCCTCATCTACTTCATCTGGACGACTGAGCGACGAAGGCGAAACAGAAATGGTCAAGAGCCAGACAAAACTCATCCCTCGATGTTGCAGGACTTCCTGCGTCGCAAGAATGCGTTCCGCGGGTCTCGCCTGTTTGGCGAAGCAGAGACGGGTCAAAAGGAACACGCTTCATCAGAGAAGGACCACAAAGATAGGCACGAGTTGGGGGATACGAGCTTCCACCACGAGCTCGAAGATGCAACAAGCCCAATCTATGAGGTCGAGAAGCCAGCAGCTATACATCCAGCCCGCAGGGACAGCGCCATGAACAGCCCAGTCGAGCTCGACTCGCCCAGCCCATTACCTTTGACCCAAGCAACCTTGGAACAAGCATCGAAACAGCCAATGCACACCTCAACAACTGAGCTCCCATCACGCGAGACAAACGAAGTCCGACAATCCACAGTCTCCAGCACCTTCCGCCACTCACTAGGCGGCACCGTCAACACAACCCGCTACTCCGCCGTCTCCCCTCCCTCAAGCTGGCGAGCCTCCCTCCAACCCACCTCTTTCCTCGGAAACTTCAGCAACAAACGCGACCGCCGCGTCAGCAAAGCCGCCTCATCACGCTACTCACAACAAGAAGAAGGCTTCACCATGATGGAACCACATTCCAGACGACAATCTGCTATCAACGAGACCGAGAGCCCCACAAGCACCATCAACAGTGCACGATTCAGCGCGGTGGATCCGCAAGGCCATAAGAAACGTGTGAGCGATGATTCGGATACGATTAGTCCTCCTGCTTCGAATCAATTGTCTAGGACTCCGAGCGCGCAAAGAGCTTCCGTTGCGTTGTCCCCGATCTCGTCTGATGGTGATGCGCATCAGTTGTCTTGAGTGACAAAGGACTTTCCCGTTTCTTCTGGCTGGCACCACGAGGACGAAGTGTAAGAATATAAGACGGCACAGTGGAATAGGATGAGAAATAAGGCGAAATGGACGAAGGGGTTTCCGCGTTTTGCGAGTGCAAAAGCGCCAGTGGCGTTTGAGCTGCTTACGAAAGGATGTTGCAAATGTACAAAAAGCATAAAGAATTCCAATGATCGCAAACACTGTCATGGCTTACAATAACTGCTCCCACCTTAATGTCCTGTTTCAGATGCTCCGCCAACACTGAGTCAAAGTGTACTTTGTACACGCAGTAGCCGACCGACTAGACAAAAACCTGAATCATGAGAAATCTGATTCCCATCAAACTTTTTTCAATAGAAGCAAAATGGGGAAGAAAGACGAATGTAACAGGCACATCATGCCTCATGAATGGTATACATCTACCTCGAGTATCTCGATGCGCGGAATGAACCTCGAAGTCCGCCACCCACACACACATTACAGCAACTCTGTCGTGAGAACGCCATGAAACGCACGCCGCATGGCTGGTTGCTGTGCCTTCTCAAAACCTCCCTCCTCAGCCCATATAAACAAGTCACCCAGCGCCATTGCAAATGCTATACTTACGCAATTGTCTATCAGACAAATCCTCGCCATGCATTCCAAAGCAGTACATCTGTCAATGCCAGTCTCCATTTTGTTGCGGTCCAACGCTTTTTGCTCGTGCCATGAAACCGCGGTGTATCGTACAGGTAATCAATCAATCAATCGGGAATTCGTTGTAGAAAGCACGTGCCGTGAACCTCGTCGCGGTCGGCTTTGCCTTGTGTCGACAGTGATCTTACCAAATGTCTACTTTGGTGTGCCATCTGTCAAGATCTTGGCGATCTTTGCAGCGTCATCCTGGTCGGGAGTGCTGAACATCCACTGGCCTGGTCCAGGTGGGTTGGTGTGTAGGTGGTCGACAAACATGGAAGCGACGATCATGGTTGCCTTCTTAGGGTGTACCTTGAATGTAGCTTCTTTGTTGGCGAAGTGGTTGAGGACCGTTCTGCCAGCACCAGTGCGCGAGAGCATACGGATCTTGCCGGTGCTCTTGTCCTTGAGTATGAAGAACCTGCCTCGCGTCTTCGGCTTCCATATCTGCTTGCCGCTTTCCTCATCTTTCTCCATCTTAGAAGTGCGAACATCTTCGACTTCGAGTAACACGTCGTTAGCCTCACGCTCTGCTGGCTGAAGGTCATTGATCTCGTCTGATGCCTGTGGCTGGTTAGGCTCGTCGCTGGGCTCTCCATCGTCTGCTGCTGCTGCTGCCTTGTCGCCGTTTGTGGTAGTAGCAGCTTCGCCATCAGTGGTAGCTCCCGGAGTAGTGGCACGCGATGCGTCGAGCGATGTGGCAGGGGCGGACAGCTTGCTGCTGGCATCATTGGCAGTGGAGGAGCCAAACAGATTGCCAAATTTCGGTGGAGCAGCGGCTGGCGTGGTAGTGGCGCCGTTGTTGAATTTCAGTGGTGACTCAGGCTTCCATGTCTTGTCGCCAGTGCCTTGAGCCTTCTCTGCTGCCTCAGCTGTCGCAGGCATGGGCGTTGCAGCTCCAATCGAGAAGGATGGTGCTTTCTTGGCGGCCTCCTCAAACTTGCGTCGCTTCTCTTCCTGTTCAGCCTTGTCTCGCTTCGCCCATTGCTCTTCTGTCTCCTCATCGCTGTCAAAGTCGTTGTCTTTGCGCTTCTGACGGTCTGCCTCTTCTTGCTTCTTTGCCAATGCACCGAAAGAGGAGAGGAAGCTACTGCCTGCACTGCCAGCGGGCATGGTGGGCTTGAAACCCCCAGTGGTAGCAGTAGTCGAAGCTGATGCGTCGCCGAAAGTTGGCTTGAAGCCACCAGTTGCTGGAGTGGCACTGGGAGTCGCGCCAGATGCGGAGAACAATGATTTCGTAGCCGGAGTGAAGCCAGAGGACGACGTAGACTTCACAGCATCAGATGCGGCAGGCTTGTCAAGAGTCGACGCGAACAGCTTGGCTGTATTGCTTGCGGTGTCTGGAAGCTTTGGATATGAAGGAGTCTCGTTTGGCTTGCTGCGCTTCTCTGTTGCAGGCACTCGCTCGTCGGTATCTTCTTCAAAGAGGCGCTTCTTTGAAGGTGCTGTGGCTGGGACCTGGGTGATCGAGGATGAAGCTGGAGCGGCCTTTGGTGTCTGTGCAAACAGAGCTGACTGTGATGGTGCTGCGTTTGAAGCCGTAGTCGTAGTCTTGGCAGGACCAGTAGTAAATGCACCGCTCCTGGGCGCAAAAGAGGGCTGGACCGCTGGCGTGGGATTAAGCTCGGCGTCTGAAGGAGCTGGTCGACCAGCGATCTGCGCGGCCATCTGCAATGCATATCTGTAGATGGGACTCCAGTCGACGTCCGGCCGCTGATTTCTCAGGTGAGCGAGCACGCCCTCATTGAGAGCCTTCATGCTCGCCTGTTGCGAGTCTGACAATTTCGAAGGCGTAGTGTTGGTACTCGAGCTCGTAGATGCAGAGTTGGCAGGTGGCGCTGTTGTGCGTGCAACAGGTGCTGTAGCTGGTGGAGCCTTGAAGAGCGCTGTTGATACTGAAGGCGCCGTCGCTGGTGTCGAAGGCGCTGCGGCCGATGGCGCGAAAATGTTCTTTGGCGGCGCGGCTTTGGGGGTTTCATCCTCGGCGGGCGTCAACGGCTTCTGGAAGAGCGAAGGAGTGGCGGCTGGTGTGGATGTCGCAGCTGGTGTCGCAGCAGGGAAGAGTGACTTCACAGTGGACGTCGATGCCGGCGTTGTGTTGAAGAGTGGAGCCTTTGGCGTCTCTTCGGGCGCCGGCTTGTTGATGCGGTCGAAGAGTGAGCGAGGTGGTTGTGTTGCGGGCGTGCTTGACACCGCCGGTGTGGCAGCAGGTGTCGAACTGGGGAACAACGATTTTTGAGGGGTAGCGCCAATCATGCTCGTGTTCGCATCTTTCTGACCAGCGGTGCTGCCAAAAAGAGAGGGTGTCTGCGAGGATGCCGCAAAGATGTTTGACGCGGGCTTTGGAGTCTGCTGCGACTGACCTAGGTTGCCAAAGATGTTCATCGGTGGTGCTTGCTTCTCGGCGTCTTTCTCTGGGCTTGCGGTCTGATTCTCATCGTCGTCGTCTTCGCCACGATAGACCTGCGATGGGTCTGCAGAGGAGAAATTGATCTTCGAGCTGCTGGTGTCCTTCTTTGGGAGGTTGTCAAATATGCTCGCGCCGCTCTTGGTAGGTTCAGTCGTGGCAGGCTTTGAGCCAAACAGCCCAGTGTTTGATGCAGCTGCATTGCTTGATGGGTTGGAGCCAAAAAGTCCAGTGCCTGGCGCAGTCGTGCTGCTCGATGGGTTGGCGCCAAAAAGTCCAGTGCCTGGTGCAGTACTGCTTGCTGTGGTCGAACCAAAAAGTCCTGTGGACGGCACTGCGGCCTGCGAAGAGGGTGGCTGACCAAACATGTTGGTGGTCGCCGCGGTCTTCGGTGTCTGCTCCGGAGCTTGTGTAGCTGGAAATAGCGATTTGTTGCTGCTTTCCGCCGATTTTTGTTGCCCAAAACCATTGAAGCCGTTAAAAGGATTTGTAGGCTGAGCATTGATGTCTGATGCTTTCTGCCCGAACAAGTCGCTGGCGGGCTTGTCGTTCTGCTCTGGTGCTTTTTGTCCAAAGAGACCGCCAAATGCTGGTGTACTTGCTCTGCTGCCGCCGTTCTCTTGTGTTTGCTGTCCGAAGCCATTGAAGCTACCAGGCGCAGGCGTACCATTCTCTTGAGACTTCTGGCCGAAGCCAGGGAATGTATTTGATAACTGGTTGTTGTTCTCTTGCTGCTTGCCGAAAGCGTTGAAGACGTTGACATTCATGCCTGCACCGCCTTGATTGCTCGGCTGCGACGCGTTGCTGAAACCACCAAAGCTCGTTGCAGGAGTCGTCGTGCCGTTCTGCTGAGATGGCTGACTTTGAGTCTGGCCAAATCCACCGAAGCTCGGCGTGCTGTTTTGCTGCGATGGTTGGTTGAAGAGCGATGTCGAGGCGTTGAACCCGTTCTGCTGTGGTTGTGTTTGCGGTGTCGAAGCCCCAAAACCACCGAATGTGGGCGCTGATGATTGCGAGAAAGGGTTGTTCGTGCCGTTTTGTTGCGGTGGATTCGCGGAAGCCGGCGTGGACTGGCCAAACTGGTACGCGGTGCCGTTCGACTGTTGGGGCTGGCTTGCAGTAAAATTGAAGCTTGTTGATGTGAACGGGTTCGCTGTCGGCGCATTGAATGGGTTGACCTGTGGCTGGACTGCCGGAGAGTCGCTACGACCGCGCTCCGAGCCCGCGCGAGCTTTTGGCTTCAACAACCTATAGAGGTCAGTATCAAGATACACCGGACAATACTGCTCAACATCGAATTCTGCGCCTCGGGGAACGTCCAGGCCGAAGACTTTCAGAAGTGAGAATTCCTTGGCCAGGTCATCTCCAGTCTTCAGCCATTTTTTCTCCGCTGGGGTGGGAGGCGGTGCGGTGCCATGGACGACACCGTTCATGCAGAAGGGAACGACTCCGTTTATCATGTTGAGGCGGTAGGTGGGCTGCAAACCAGCTGCAGACGGGGTGGCTTTGTGGTGTTTTGTAAGGCGGAGAAAGGAATCGTACAGTCGTAAGTGGAACTCGCTCGAATGGCGGAGGTGGGCGAGGATATCTCTCTCCATCTCAACAATAGCATCCTGTAAATGCTATTGTGATGAAGTTCAACCCACCTCCAGCCACTCTCGCGCATTGTCACTGACAATAGCTTCCAAAATGTCGCGCACCACAGAGCCAACCCATATCCGACCCATGCAGCGACATTCCGCTGCGCGAAAACAGAGAAACAATAGCAACAATAGAAAAGAACTCACTTTCTTCTCGCCAGCTGTGCCGCAGTGGCCTGTGTGGGCTTGTCGGCCCCTTCCATGTCTGCTCCTGATGCTCCGCCGTAGCGTTCTTCGTCGCCGCCCCAGTTCCCAGCGCCGCGCTTGCTCATAGTATGCGCGCGTCCGCGGCGCGACTCGATGGGTGTGGGACCTGCGCGATGCGAGGTGATGAGGTTTATGCGGGCTCGATGCAGTTATGCGCAAATCTTCTCGAGTATCGTCACCGTGTCGTGTTCGGAATCGTGGTATGTACAATCGCGGTCGCACTGAAGTCGATGTGAAGGGAAAGGTGTGCCATGCGCGGGTAGAAGGTGTTGAACGCGCTCGGAGGGGTGTGGCGGACGCGTTGTTGTGCGGCGGTGCAATGCTCAAATGTTGGAAGTGAAGTTGAAGAGTCGCCCGCAAAGTCCGTTCCTCGCCAAACACAGAAAGGAACGAAGTTCAAATCAGCCGGGCGCACGGCCGTTCACTGGTCGTCAACACGTGATTGGCTCGAAAAGTGCCGAGGACAAGCTCTATGCAATGCCAACACACGCGTCTCTCAGGTAAGATGGCGAGCATGGTGACAATGCAAGTTGCACGCGTCAGTACTGATGCACTCAGCCGAAGCACAGGCGCCAAAGATCTGCTAGAAGTGAAGGTCGCGTTGAAGGTCGCGTGCGATCCGCATCCGCGTCTCAGCATGTGAAACGGTCGTGCATTGAGCGGCCAACAGGTGCTGCTGGGGTCGTGAACAGAATCAAGCCGCTTTGTAATGAGAAGGCAGCTTGCGAGCAGAGTGGGCGCTGTAGATGGCTACTTCTGTAGACTGAGTCGTGCTACTGAGACAAGATGGGGACAAGGTGAGCGCACGGCGGCATGGAAAGCAAGTTACGGAAACATAATATCTCTTTGGACGTACATGTCGCAGCATGTCGCGAGGACTGCTTTGCGAAATAGGTGAAACATTTACGTGTCCCAAAAACGCCATCCCATTATTTCAGCATCTAGAGCTTCGCCTTGTTCTGAGCCTTCTTGAGAATAGGCTCCATCTTGGTGGCCTTCATGACCGCTCCCTTGACCTTCAGCTTGCCGCTCATGAACAGCTTTTGTGCGTTGGCCTTGCCTGAAACAAGCTTGCCAAAGTTCTCGTCGGAGAGATTGAGTGTGACTGTAGCCCATGTCAGTGTCCGCCCTGATCTTCAAGGCGCGGAATCCAATTAATTGAGCTCACCATCAGCCTTCTTCCCGCTTGGAGCAAGGCCTTCGCCAACGTTTCCGCTCTCCTTCAAGTCGAGATGCCATGCCTTCTCTTGTCCTTGTGCGTTCTTCAGGTTGAAAGCGAAGATGGCGTTGCCTTGCTTGACTGCGTCCTTCTTCTCCTTTGGGTCGGAAAGGGCGGCTGCGATGGCATCGAATGCCTCGGAGGAGGGGAATGCATCTGTCCAGCCCGTCAGTAACTGCGGCCTGCAGTTGGGTTCTTGGAAGGAGCTGCAACATACCATCCTTGAGACCCATTTTGTGAGTTGTTGTGGTAGAGAAGTTGCTGTTAAACGGATGCTGAAGCTGCTTCGGTAGCAAACAATGGACAGTCTTTGACGAAAATGGACACAGAGAAATGCTGAAATCTATCAAATGATGAGGACACCGACGCTTACTTCAAGCACATGAACCTCCCGCACATGACTTCACTCGCACAGAGATGCCGCGGCTCGATCGCAAACCTTGTCCTGAGTGTCTGGGGAAGTCCCGGAAGTTCGCATGTGAAGGCGACTCCTCGCGCGTCACTAGTCGCACCGCCCCAGACTTTCTCGTTCTCGGTTCACGGCGACTGCCCTACAGTGTTCGTCGTGTCTTCTGGCAGAGCGGAAGCATAGAGAAGAAACGATTCGGACTTTGCGAGAAGCAAGACGATGATCTTGCGTTAAAGGAAGAGAACGATCTTGGTGGAGCTCCGAGAATCGGAGCAAGACCTTCACAAGAACATGCCTGCAAGGTTCTGCGCCAGATGAGGTCAAACGGAGATAAGTAACGAAAAGTAGGCCAATGCGATAGTGACGAATTGTCACAGAGACACGCAACAGAACAAGTATAAAACAACCAAACCACACGTTCTGAAACCGCAGCAGAATTCCCATCAACCCGGAACCAGATCTGCAACACAACCGTACCAAGATGGCCGCACACCAGACATTGCTAGCAGGTCACGCCACAAACGAAGGCAAGAAACCCACGGGCATCTCAGGCGCTGCGCGTCTGCGTCAAATGCTATCCGATCCGAGCAAAACAGTCATCGCCCCTGGCGTCTATGATGGAATAACCGCACGTCTTGCCCTCTCAGCCGGCTTCGAATGTCTCTACATGACTGGCGCGGGGACGTCAATGTCACGGCTCGGAATGGCGGACTTGGGCATGGCTACATTTAACGACATGCACCAAAATGCGGCCATGATTGCATCTATTGACCCGACAGTTCCAGTGATTGCTGATGCGGACACCGGTTATGGAGGTCCCATCAATATCGCAAGGACAGTGCAGAGTTATGCGAGGTCTGGCGTTGCGGGGCTGCATATTGAAGATCAGGTGCAGGAGAAGCGATGCGGGCATCTGAGCGGCAAACTCCTTGTGAGCCGAGAGGTGTACTATAATCGCCTTAGAGCAGCATGCAAGGCGAGGGATGAGTCTCGTGACGACATTGTGATTATTGCACGAACGGACGCGCGAGCTGGTAAGGACACAGAAGAGAATGGAGGTTTTGAGGAAGCAATTGAGCGTTTGACCGAGGCGGTCAAGATTGGTGTTGATGGACTCTTCTTTGAGGCTATACAAGACCTGGACGAAGCCAAGCAGGTCATTGAGCGTCTGCCTGAGGTTCCTGTGCTGCTAAATATGGTACAAGGTGGTAGGACGCCGCAGGTCAGCAATGACGAAGCGAACAAGATGGGCTTCCGAATCGTCATTTGGCCGTGCTTGGGCATGGAAGCTGTCGTGCCGGCGATGAGAAAAGCACTTCACTCGCTAAAAGAGACTGGGCAGCCGCCGGTGGATCAGAAGATGGGACCTGCTGCGCTCTTTGAAACATGCGGACTCAAGGAGTTGATGGCTTTTGACGAGAGTGTAGGTGGCAAAGCCTACGCGTAGGATAGGTGAATTTAGCAGATTCCCTCCACGCCTTATCCTCCTCTACCTATTGCCCATTCCTCCCTTCCCTTAAACCTGCAGTGGGGTTGTCCCACCTCCGTTTTGGCCGGTACTCCGGGTCGATGGCTTCTCACAGGGCTGGCGAATGCTCCAGGAGATCAGTCGCCACCGCCTTGAAAGAAAGACGTGCCAAGTAGAATCTCGATCCTTCGGCAGAAATATTTGGCGCTTGAACGCTTCATTGCCGTGCAGCTGCAGTAGTGTCCGGCGGGGCAGGGTGTGCTGGTGTACATTCCAGCTTAAATAGTGCGCTCGGTGAGTAAGATGCGCCAGCCTGCTTAGATGGTGTTGTGGTGATGCACTTGAGTGCTCCGACGTGTGAAACGCGTCATGCGCCGTCGATGCAACCGCCGATTAAGCGATTGTGATGCAATTTCCCTTCCCGATGTCGTTGAATCGACGTTCCACGCTATGCTGAATGCTGCGAACTCCGGCGCAGCTAGAGATAGATGTTGTTACAATGCAATGCGATGATGCTCACGCCCGTCCTTTGCCCTTTTTGGACTTCGGGGGCGCCGATGATGTGATTTTTGATGTTTGCATGAGCTCGCCGATGTATCTAAGACCGGGTCAGTGTACTTGCGAAAGTTGTGGGTGGAATTGCGCAGCACGCACGATTGCAGGAACTTGTTTCCCCCTTCGAGCTTTTCATGTTCGCTCTTGACCGCCTCCACACGGTCCACGATGGCCTGCAAACTCATTTGCAGCAGCTTGGCCTGCTCGATAAGATCTTTGCGCGCTTCCTCGCTCAGCTTGTCGACCTCTTCGCTGTTCCGGCGTGGCGACATGGTGCGCACATCGTTCTCGTCGAAGTCGGGCTCGACGACGGTGGTTGCAGACTCCCGTGATACGATCATGGTGCCACTACTTTTACGACTCCCAATCTTGGGTCGGCCTATTCGGGCAGCGGATATGGTGTCGTCCTCGCTGACGGCGGCGCTCGACTCGGGCGACGACATGGGCGAAGACACGCGGTCGGTGTTCAGCGACGGCTCGCCGATTGAGGGCAGGGCTGATGTCATCGCCAAATGCTGGCTGCGGTGTTGCTGGCAGCTCAGGTGAGGTCCAATAGCGGCATACACACTCGGGCGCGTGGCGGCAGGTGGTGGCCTTTCGCAGACGGTGTGCGTGATGCTGCGTGCAAGTGAAGTGCGTGTGTGTGAGCTGCGAGCACGCAGGAGGCTTGCAGCAGGGTCCGCTATAGTAATTAAGGCGCACCCTCGTCAAGCGGCAAGAGGACGGGTGGGCTAGAGAAGTTGCGCCGAAACCAACACAGCGTGCTAGGCAGGATGGACACCTCCACTATGGAGCTACGGCTAGGGGAGCCTTGTGCACGCCAAAAGTGATGACATATGTCCTGAACGCAAATCGGTTCAAGCTTATTGCAGGCGGGTCGGCGGATGGATCGTGCTTGCAGGCGCTGCTGATGAGCGACAGCCCACCGCCGTGCAGGATGCGATGCGATGCGCTGCTTGATCTTGCCGCCGCCCTCCTCCAGCGCCTCTCCCGCACCGCAGTGCGAGGCGGCCACCCTGCGAGGACTCTCCTGCCAGACTGTATCCTGCCCGCCATCGCCGCCGCCGCCTGTTCCAACCCCGGCGCGCGAGTCACGAGCGCCGTTTCACCTGGTCTGCTGCTACGTCATGCTCCAGGATTCCTCCACTGGCACATTTCCCATTCGTGAGGATCTTCATGAGCACTTCTGGCATTTTATGGCATGGGCCGATGATTCAGTCCGACTCGCTGCCGGCCGCTACTGACCTCCTCCCACCGGCATGCACCACCATGATCCTGCGCCGTTGCCTTGAGTTCGGCGCTTTGCCATTCGCTGCCACTCGCCAACACAGTCGACACACCCTCTGCGAGTGTGTGCTGCCGGGCAGCAACTCACGCGTGCCCGTCTTCAGGACGAAAAGTACGGGCACACACACCACAGACCCTGTATTTGCTGGGGTGGGACTGCTTGCCTCCTCCACCTCGGCGCCGCGTGCTGCGATATGATCAGCTCTCCGATCGCCGCCCATCTTGCCCGAAGTGAAGCGCTTCTCCCACGCCACATTTCCTGCCTGCCCGGGCGCTCATGACTGCAGATCTGGGATACAACGGCTCTGCAAAGCCCGCCCTTCCACCCTGTTCCAGCGCCCGCTTCCATCTCCGACGGCCACGAAAATTCGCCTCCATGCTGCGAGCTAAGCACAGCGCCTCTCCTTAGACGTCGGAATGTGAGACAAGCTTTGGCAGCACGTTGTTTTGCATCATCATTATTGACCCCCAACTCACCGCATGGCACGCTACCGCTCTATGAGCACTGTCCGCAAATCGCTGTCTGAACGAGAGAACCCAGCTGTCGGTTTCGCTGCACGGCTAGTTCGGCGCGACGCCGCCCTCCTGCCAGATCATCACAACTGCGTCGTCGCACTGGTGGACGGGGGCCAAGACCATAGCCGACCTCTGCACCTCCCTGAAGTGCTACCGACTGCGCTGATTCCAGCGTGATCTGCTTCACATGGGACGCATTCACCGCTCCTGCCTCCTGCCTGGTCGTGATATGAGCATATCCGCCGTGGCGCCCAGCCTTGCGTGGTCCGCGATACCCGACAGCTATCAGTCGTCGTCCTTATTACTTCCTACCTAAATTCGCGACTCGCTCCGCTACCTGTCATGTTTCAACGCCCTTTTCTCCACGCGATCCATCTCTCCCAGGGCTACGGCACTGGCCGGAGCCATTAATCTCTGGAAGCCTGTTCCTTTCCACGATCTACCTCAAGGTGCTGTGCACTTGCCAATGGCTGACATTGTGCACGAACCCATAGCAGCGTTGCGGCTTATGCTCATGCGATAGCAACGAGTAATCGTACGTGCGATACAGTTCAAGTATCGAACCTTCTGATTAGCCTGGTCGTGCCCGCTTTCAGCTGTCCGCCTAGTCGGTACACAAAGCTTTGAAAGAGAAAAAACTTCATTGCACGTACCCGGTCAGCCAACCTAGCATTTATCTGGCTGCATTACCGATTGGGGCAAGATGATTTGCAGACGGTCATTCGATTGTGCTGGAGGGGTGGCTTTGATCAATCGTCCATGTCACTCCACCGGCAAGAGCAACTTTCTGTGCTACCCTTGTATGTCCCTATAAATGGTCATGCTCATTGGCTGCGAGACGCGTCCAACTACTGGGAGTCCACGACGCCCATGCAGGAACCGCGAAGCAACTGAGTTCCTTCTCGCAAGGTCTACCTCGTCGTGAGCCGTCGTACCACAGCTCCCCAAAACTGGCACACGAATGCCGACAAGATTCAGTGCGAGCATGTCGCCTCGACAACAAGCTTGCCGAGCAGCGCTTGTTCGAGTCACACTAAACCGAAGCAGCGGTGCCGAAGATCAAGCACAGAGCGAGGAAGCACACGATGATCTGGCAGCAGAAACCATCTCGAGCATGACCACTCCATCATCATTTCTTTGCAGGCATTCCTTTCTCCGCTGCCGACGCTTCCCGACGGTATCGGCATCTAGTCAAGGTTCAGCGTTGTAAAGCAAAAGTGACTACTCCAGTACATTCACGACCACTCGCTGACCAGCATTTTGACGTAGCAATGATGGTGCCGTTTGCCAACAGTGCATTCACAGCTCTGAAAGGGACCAGAGCATTCTCATACAACAGCGACGAGCGTACCGTCGGAACACCGCTATCCCTCCTCATCGCTCAAGGCATACCATGTAATTCGCAGCACGTCAGAGCGATGATCAATTACAGTGGTGACGACGCAAGATCTCCTTTCGTAAGACGCGCATCAGATCACGCTAGTGACAGTAGGCTACAGTATAGCATTAACCTCTGCATGGAGCGGCTCGACTGTGCCGAGCGTTACTGAGCTATATACTATGCAATTGCTCGAACAGGAGATCTCACTTCAAACTTGGCAGGCGTCTTTCTGGAAAATCCAGATGTCTTCCAGAACCACTTGTCTCACGACCAAGCTTCTTACCTGCAGCCACAGCTTGTCTTGTTCATGGAGCATCCGGCGATCTGGCTTCGTTGCACCGCCGTTACAAGCTGTTCCTGATAGATCGCCAGCTCGAACCTGTCGTTGTTCCGCATCTCATCTGGTATGCGATTACCACATTAAGCATGATTGACATCACATAATCATCAGATCGAAGGTCGCGTGGCTTTTGCGAGTTTCCTTCTCATATCGAGGTGCTTCGTGTATAGAAGCATGGACTCATTACGCTCCTTGATTAGCCATGTAGCACCGGCTTCAACAGGGAAGAGCTCTTCAGCATTTGCTACTGCCAAGTCATACCATACAGATTCGAGCATGGGATGTCCTATCACGAGCCTAACACTGGCAGTGCGTCTTACTCTAACAATGGCTGAGCCAACTCTATTGTGCAATGGCAAGGACTACTTGCCTAGGGCATATGCAGTCAATCAAGGTCGGCTTCATATGAGTTCGAGAGTGTGAACGATAAGTCTACGCAGGGAGCAAAGGGCGTCCATCAAAGAATATCGTCGTTGCATTCATTCATCATATTTACATGGTAAGACCTGCCAGATGGTATTGCACGATGAAGACAAGAGCCGCGAAGAACAAATTCCACAAGTCTTGTCCGTCCATGTGCGTACCACTTCTATGCCAAAGCACCCATTGGGTCCCAAAGTGGAAGAACCTTTGGCTCCTGCTTCAGAACGTCCCTAACACTCTTGTCCAACACACTGGTGTCGACAACGGCCTGATACACGAATTCATCGAGCCACTTGTCCGACATGACGAAGTATCCATCCGTACCGGCAGTCTCTGACCAGCTGTTCTCCACTCGCCAGCGGACAGGTTCGTTATTCTCGTCTAGATGTACAGCAGTAAGCACCATGGCGTGTGTCATGGCGCTCTCGCCAGTGAGCAGCCGCTCGGCCTTAGACAGACCAAGCTTGACATTGAAGCCGAGTTCGTAGTCGACCAGATCAGTGTCCATGATACCCGCGCGAGAATCAGATTGCTTGCCCACGTCAGAGCCGAAGAAAATGGGCAGACCTTTCTTCAACATAGCAACGCAGGCCTTCTTGAGGATGTTGATGTCGACGTTGACATATGTGATGGGTCTTCCATCCCAGACATTGCCCAAATGATCCACGGTGAGAAGGCGGTTGTACTCATTTCGTGGATCGTTGACCAGAGAGATGAATCTCTTGACATGAGTAGTATCTGCGAATTCTTGAGGCGTCAGAGTCACAGTCTTGAAATTGTTGTTGGCGTCATAGAATTCCCAGGTAAATTTCTCATCCGTCGCAGGAGGAGGTCCAAGGCAAAGGGTGAGTATCCGAACGACGTCCTGCATCATCTTCTCCTTGGCTTCCGCAATCTTGGCTGGAGACGCAGAACGAGCCTTCAAAGCTCGCAGGCGCAGACCATCTTCCCGAAGCTTTGTGGTCAATGTACGATCCATGATTGAGCTGTTTTGGGCATTCCAAGAATCCGGGTAAAGAGTCTGCGGCACAATGCCGTACTTGCTGACCAGATTGACAATCATATCCCTAGTATCGAGCAAAGGTCAGTACGAGTCTCGCCCAATGTACGGAAAGGTCTTGCAATTGCATACCATTGCCCCCCATCTCCTACAGGGCTCGCATTCAGAGCCCCAATAAGTCGACTGTCGACATCCTCATCAACTGTGTCCAAGATCGACTCCAAGAAGTAGTTTGCCTTCTCTACTTTATCATGGAAGAAGAGATATGCCTGTGACAACTCAAAGCTCTTGATATTGTACTTCTGCTGAATAGCGACTCGGAAGACATTCGTTGCGGCAAAGATCCAGCATCGCCCACTACTCCGTTGATTCGTCACCTGGACCGATCAGTACGTTCGATTTCACAGCAGCCACATCTTGTCTCCTACCGGCGAGCCCTCATGCGGGATTTTAACATTAAAATACTGTGTATCTCTGATCAAAGTCGACGGCTTCTCCAGAATAGACGCTGGGTTATTCGCCGATAGAGCCGAAAGTCCGAGTCTGTTCTTGGGATCTTTGAGCACTTTGAGGACATAGTCGCGGGTCGCAGCTGCGTCTACATGTTCGGAGTTGCCATGAGAGGGGAAGATGATTCTTTCTACGGAGCTGCTGTGTGCGTGATCGATCTTCAGAGCATCGAATTTCTCATCGAAGCTCTCTATGACAGCTTCGCGTGGGACGCGTCGCTCACGACGAGGTGCAGTGCGGGCTTGAGGCACGATGGGTACGGATTCTGCGCTGCCCATGATGGTCAAAGATGTCTCGGATAAGATGATGAATACTGGATGCCAGATACGCAGGAGTAAGTGTAGGATGGCAGCTGACCGATACTATGAGATCCAGCATCTACAACTCGTGGCCATTAAGGTGGGGGCCTGCTTGATAACGCGATTGCCTCGTGCTCAGGCTTAGCGTGGCGTAGCGTGAACTCTAACAGCTTCGGGGAGGCACGGCGCGAGCTGCCGGAATGTGCCCCGGTTGCCGAATGCTCTCTTCACCTTGCTCCCAACTTATTACACAGCTCATCTGATGTTCTCTCTGTAAAGGAAGAAGCGTAAAATGTTGGACGGAGATCGATGCGGAGAGTTTGATGCTACTGTTTGTCGGTCGCACATCGTGTCCAGGACTTTGTGCCATCAGGCCATCAGTATACATATCGGAATCCCTGTCCGCGACGTTCTCCCTCGGCAAGATTAACAGCTCCCTCACTCTCAATCCGCTCTTGCTTCTTGTTCTCCTTGGCATGCACGAGTCTCAAGATAAAAGCGAGCAGCGCCACAACCAAGCAGATGATGGCGGTAGAGGCACCGCCTGGAATATACCGTGGACCATCGCTTGCAGGGTACATGTATGCACCATAGATCGTTGCAGCATTTCCCATGGTGTTACAAATCGCAATAGCCGCGGATCTTTTGACTGTTGGGCGGATGAACGAATTTGCCACCCATGCCACGATAATGGTAAAGGCTGGCACGGCTCCAAGCGGCATCTGCAATTGTGATTAGCCCTCTTCACCGGAAACTATGCAGCATCAGAGCTTACCAAAAACATTGCGAAGAACCGGGCACCAGTGTTCAGAGTGCCAGTCACGATGGCATTTCCAACGCATGAGACTAAGAGCAGACAAATGATGTGGATATGTCGATCTCCAGTACGAGCCGCTGTCCACGTCGTGATGACAGAGGCAAGAAAGGCCACGAACCAGACCGGTGCCTGCATGCTGTCAGTTACCCCAAAGCAGCTCAAACGAACTTCCATACCGTAATGAGCAGTGTCGCTATATTTCCGAAACCAAGAGTTTGGATGATCGAAGGGAAAAAGTATTGGAACGTCATGCTCTGTTCAAGGGGTCAGCAATCAGATTGGCAGCGAGCAGATCTCCACTGACCAGTGTTGACATGTGCTGGAGTAAGAGGAAGATGTATAGCCGGTAATCTAAGCAGGCCAGCTTCAGTCCGGTCCAGAGCGAGGTCGATTCGTTATCGTCGTCCTCACTGGCGTCAAGAGCCATGCGCCACTGGGAGAACGCCTTCTCTTCGGGTGTCAACCATTTTGTTGTTGCTGGGAAGTCGGGCAAGATAAATATGCAAATGATGGCAAAGAACACCGTAATCGCACCCGAGATAATGAAGAGCCTGTAAGCCAGATTAATCATGACTCTCGCTTGCTAGATCTGACGACTCTTACCAACGCCATCCAGCGATGCCCAAGGCGCCTTCCATATTCCCGAGCACTCCAGCTCCAATGAGGCCTCCAAACATGTTCGCGAGTGAGACTCCGCTGTAAAACCATGCAACTCGCGCAGTCAACTCTGCTCTGTTATACCAACAACTCATCAAGAAGATTGCTCCCGGAAAGAAAGGAGCCTCTGCAATTCCGAGGAATATCCTGATGACAAGAAGCCCGGTAAAGTTCTGTACCACTGCCGCCAGAGCACATATAACGCCCCAGACGGCCATGACAATGCCCAGATACCACGAGGGCCGTACACGCGTGATGAGCAGATTACTGGGCAGTTGCATCGTCAAGTATCCGACGAAGAGAATTGATGTTGCCTGTGAGCCGGTAAGAGATCAGTGAACACGCCTGGTCATTCGTCGCTGAATTTACCCACCAAGTTGAAGTCTGTTCCAGTCATATTGAGATCTTCCTCCAATGTCCCGAGCCGAGCTTGGGCAAGTGCAGATCTGTCGAGGAAATTGTTCAAATACATGATGACCAGCAGAGGCAACAGGCGGATGTCGATTTTCCACACCAGAGCTTTTTCGAAAGATTTGCGCCATTCTGCATCTTTTGTCGCAAACTCTGTATAGAATGACCGCAGCTCAGCATTGTCGGTGGGCGGGACGGCTAGTGCTGCGGCCGCTGGATCCGGCTTCTCAGTCACAGTGTCATTGTATGATGGTACTGGACTTGTGGCCGGCTTTCCTGATATCTCTGCTTGCTCGTGGCGTGTGGTCATGTTTTCGAGAGCTGCGCGTGTTCAAGAGAAAGGAGAGACACGAACGGTATTGGACAGCCAAATCTGATGTGGTAGACCTACATTATATACGGCAAGGCCTAACAGACGAAGCATGTCGACATCGCGGGGTCCCCGGGTTTCAAGTGACGCGGTGTATGGGAACGGTGGATCTATTGCCGATTTCTCTGGTGCACTGGTGCACAAGTCGTCTGCTAAATGCGATAGTAGGTCCGACCAAGCCGCCAGCAAGATCATCCTGTCGTTGAAGTGGTCGGCCAAGTCTCATGGCACGCCACAAGTCTTGACCTCCTGAGCGACCGCGGACAGAAGGAGCACATATGGGCAACCACAATGGGTCTGCCGAGTGCAGGACCATTGAAATTGAGGCGAGAAAGCTCATAGTATTTCCACGGGCGATTCTGCTTCGACGAGCACAGCCACGAGAGTCATGGTTCTTCACGCTGGAGGTCCGGCCTGTCATGCTTCATGGAAATTCTTCAAGTGGCTTTCGATTTCTCGACCCTCTGCAAGCTCTGGATGGGCATGCCGCAAAAGGCATACCGCATTGTTATTCCCCTCAGGAACGGTGGCGCGGCGCATGCTGGGCGTTGTGTTGCCTATGTATGGCCAAGGCAGTAATGTTCTGTGCCAATTCATCACTAGCCGACGGCGTTTGCTGTGTTTCCCGAATGTCATCTGCGTGAAAGCACAGAGTATCCATGATGGCAGTGAATAAGACTGAGAAGACCAGTGCAGTTCCTTGGACGAATATGTAGGAAAGGATGAGCCGGACATCTGAAGCAAGCACGTTCCACGCGCCAAGACATGGTAGGCATGGATTTGTGTCTGTGTCCTGCTCGCGGCAATTGCCACCGAACACCGAAGCTCTTCACTCGTCTATTGCCGCACTGCACTTCGCCTCATCAGATGGCTCGGGCTACTGTACCAGTCTTCCCATCACCGCGGCGGCACAGTCGTTGGCGCGTCCAAGCATCGTCGCACGCGTCACTGCACCTTGCACGAGAACATGTGCTGCCACTGGCACCCCCTGGTATGGCTCGGATCGGGCAGTATGCTGATTTTGCACCTCTTCACTGGTTGTTTGAAGGAATAAGTCACAATACCCATCTGATTCAGCCTTGGCTACCGTGGTAACCCCAACCTCGTCAGCCTTTCCTTCACATCCAATCTGTCTTTTCGAAGTGCTTCGCTGAAGGCGGCCCAAGAGCATGGCCCGCACCGATTTCACTTGGCGGTGGGGCGAGATGAAAGTTGACCTTCCTCAATAGATCTACCAGGCCCGCTCCCTGCCGCGATGTGGCAGGGTAGGACATGCTTGCGTGCATGGACTGCATCCAGTGAAAGAGGAGAACGGCACGTACATATGAAACGGAAGAGCACCAGTATGATATGTGCTCTGTGAACAGTTCCATTGCATCCTTCTTGAGCCCAGCATGTCGTTGCTGCTAAAACGCACAGCTCTTGTGCTGTTTGCACTTCTGACGCCGACCGTGGCTCAATTTCCAGCGAAGCCAATTGGCGTGAAAGTCTTGGAGTCGCGTTTTGGCGAGGGCATTACCATCAGTTACAAAGAGGTACAATCACATGGCGAGTGTATAGCAGTGAGAGCAGCACTGATACTCCTGTTTCTTAGAACAACATCTGTGAGACCACGCCGGGCGTGCGATCTTACTCAGGACATGTACATTTACCTCCGGGAACTGCAGCGCTCGGCCAAGGACAGGACTATCCCATCAACACCTTTTTCTGGTTCTTCGAAGCACGAAATGATCCAATCAATGCCCCACTGTCCATATGGCTCAACGGTGGCCCAGGTAGCTCTAGCATGTTCGGTCTGTTTGCTGAGAATGGACCATGCTTTGTCAACGCCGACTCAAACTCTACTCGATTGGCAGAGTGGAGTTGGAACAACGAAGTGAATATGCTCTACCTCGACCAGCCAGTCCAAGTCGGCTTCTCCTACGACACTCTGCAGAATGTGACGAGGAACTTGATCAACAATACTGTGACATTACTCAACGAAACAGACCCCATACCACCTCAAAATACCACCCTCCTTACGGGCACTTTTCCCAGCCGTATCTGGGAGAACACAGCGTTTGGATCTCAGAATGGTGCTATTTCTGCATGGCACTTTGCGCAAGCCTGGTTTCAGGAATTTCCAGGTTACCAACCTAATGACACTCGGGTCAGTCTGGCCGCTCAATCGTACGGTGGTAGGTATGGGCCGGCAATGATGGCGTTCTTCGAAGAGCAGAATCAACGCATAGAGAATGGCACCTGGGAAGGCACCGAGGGCGAGCAATTCATTATCCATCTCGACACACTCATGATGATATCTGGCTGCATCGACCGCTATGTTCAATGGCCATACTATCCGGAGATGGCGTTTCGAGGCAATGGCTACGGTATCGAAGCCGTGAACGAGACGATCTACAACAACATGACTGCATCAGTACCCGAGTGTTTGCAGAAAATCCAAGACTGTCGCGACATCGCGGCGATCTCTGACCCCGGGAATCTAGGTATCAACACTACCGTAAACGAGATTTGCGAGGAAGCCGAAACGTGGTGCACACGATATGTGCGTGATCCATACCTCGACTATTCTGGCCTGAACTACTACGACATCTCTACTGTTACTCCAGCGCCGTTCCCAGCGCCGTTCCACGAGGGCTTCTTGAATCGTGAATGGGTCCAAGCTGAGCTGGGAGTGCCACTCAACTGGACTGGCAGTAGCCCACAAGCCTCTCGTGCTTACCGGAGCATCGGTGACTACCCTCGTGACTCATGGCTGGATGATCTCGGATTCTTACTCGACAATGGAATCAAAGTGTCGATTGTTCACGGAGATCTTGATTTCGCTTGTCCTTGGAATAGTGGAGATGCCGTTGCAAAAGCGATCAATTGGACTGGTTCAGCGGGATATGCTGAAGCACAGTACGCCGAGATCCAGACAAATGATTCTTACGTTGGCGGGCTTGTTCGACAATATGGCAATCTGTCCTTCGTTCGCACGTACCAGGCTGGCCACGAAATTCCAGCATACCAGCCAGAAACTGCATACAAAGTCTTCACGCGGGCATTGTTTAATCTCGATCTGGCAACGGGTCTAGAGTCGACGGCAGGAAATTATACAAGCACAGGACGTGAGGACCCATATGTTCAGCTGGAGCCTACGGGTCAAAAGTTGACATACTGTTACACATATGCGCCTTCTGACACGTGCCAGCCAGAGCAGATCGAGACGCTCATAAACGGTACGGCGGAGATCTGCAACTGGATTGTGGTCGACACGAACTCTACTCAGCTGTTCCCCGAGGTGATTGCGAAATGTCGAGCTGAGTGGAACCAGCAAGGAGACGAAAGTGGCAATGGAAATCAGACTGCCCCGAGCGGCCCAGCGATCTACACTGGTATAGCATCGACGGTATCAGCAAACCGGTTCGCCTGGTTGAGCACTGCTCTGGCACTGCTTTCCCTGATGATCGGCTAATGACCACCCTCTTCTACGCATATCACGAGCTCACAAAAATCACGACGAAACGGAAACAAACTTAGACGCCACAGACAGAATTTCCACGACAGCTATAGATAAATGAAAACCACCATCTCTCAGCACATCTCACTCACTCACTCACTCAAATCGCTCTCTCCCAAGACAAAACAGCACCAAATCCTTTCCTCCCCATCCTCTCCGCCAACCATGGGCACAATTCTCAAAACCTGCCTCATCCTCCCCCCTTTCTCCCAAAAGACCTCAATCTTAAAACTCTCCTTCTCGCCCGCCCGTTTCGCCACAGAAGTCACAATACCCCTCTGAAACAGCCTTGCGGCCTGCGACTCTCCAATCTTCTCTCCCGCTTGCGAGCCCCGAGGGTCTGTATACCAGTCTTCGAAAATTCTACGAGAGCAGTGGGGGATTTTGATGGTATGCGGGATAATGCCATCGGCATGGTATGAGGTTGGGCGGAGGATGAGAAGGTCGTGGTGTTGGTCTGCGAGGCGAGAAAGATGGACGAGGAGGTCGTGGGTGCAAGGGGAGGCAGTTTCGGAGGAGAGGTTATGGAGGACGGATAGTGCTGTCTCGATCATGGAGGCGATTTGGTCGCGGGCTTGGAGATCGTCTGCTATGGCCAGCCAGTCGACCAAGGAAGAATTGGAGCTGAGGATACTGGAGCGAATGTCGGGTGTGATGGAAGGACGTTTTGTTGTTGTTGTTGCAGCAGCTGTCGGAGATGCACAGATGGCGATATCTTCGACGCGGACGGAGGTTCCTTCTGCGAGTTCTGAAAGGGCTCCTTTGGCGATGCGTTCCGTCACGTCGATTTCGGCGGATAGTATGGAGGCTTGTTTCCCGGATTTGCGATCGACGATCTGATTGACGCATGTTAAGAATACTCGCACATTGGTGTTGGCTGAAGAAGCCGGTGCGATGCGGAGCGAGCATTCGACTTCGCTGCTGTCCGGTGCTGTGAGGAAGGTACGGCTCCCCAATGCGCTTTTATGGACAGCAGATGCGAATTTTGCAGGGGTGCCATAGATCTTAGGATCGCAGATCAGGATTCCACCTGGAGTCCTAGGCGCGTGAGGGATCTCACGCTTTGTCTGCTCCAGATAAGGGTCTTCGAGCGAGTAGCGAGGTGGCTCGGCCCCATCGCTCATAGGAGGCGAGTCTGTATTCTGCCGAGAATACAAGCTGGAGGCCGAAGTAAGCGTTGGCAAAGACACGTCGCTAAAAGACGATACAATGCTGTCAGTATCAGGAAATCCTTCTAAATCGAACCAGTCCTTGGATAAGTGTTTGCGTACGAGCTTTGACTGAGCAAGCGCTATGACAAGCCTGTCGAGCTGTTCGGGTGTGATCTGGATAGCTGCCTGTCGAGGACTTTGTTTCCGCTCCGGTGTATCCTCTGGCTTGTCTTTGACATCCCCATGCTTCGCCTCTGCCTCATCGAGAGATTGTCCAACGAATATTGCACTTGGAGGCCGTGTGAGCGAAGCCCCAATTATAGCCCTCGGAGTAGGCAAATCATCTTCACTCTCTCCATCGAACTCCAACGGCAACGTGGGACTATTCAACGGACTCGACAAGAAGATCTTGGTAGAATTCACATCAGTCGGCGTGAAATAGATCTCTCTGCTTCCAGATGAGCCAGCCTTCTTCCTGCGAGGCTGATCCATAATCGACGTGGTACTGAGATTCCGCTTGTGAGACTCAGTATCAATCTGCAATCCAGCACCTCCATTACGATCAGCTTGAGGAATCTGAGGAAGCTGCGGAAGCGCCCGATGCGAATACTCAAGAACACCAACTTTATGCCTGACCGTATCCAAGCGAATGATTCCAGTTTTGATCGCAGCCGTGATCCTCTCATCTATGTTCCCAGGAGAATCTGGTGAATATGTAACAGGTTGTAGAATTTCGACAGAAGTTTGCTCCATTGCACTGGGAAGAATAGGCCGGAGATGGTCCGGGAAGTCAATAGAAGAAACGCTACCGCGAGAAGCATGCGGTGATTGAGTGAAGATGTCCGTGTCGGCGGGCTCTTGTGGTGAGACTTCGTCCTTCTCACTGCCCAGATTCGTGCTTGGTGTGAACCGCACTGTCTTGCGCATGGCTGAACTGCGCTTGAGCTGGCTCTTTGTCTCGTTTGCATCGCTGATTTGCTTCTGTGCCTGCTGCTGCTGATGCTGTAATTTCGTCTGGATGCTAAGTGGTTGTCGACGTAGTGTCGGCGAACTTTCATGCAACTGGCCTCTAGTCACCACCGCAAAGTCCCTACTCGTCGACATCCTGGATCCTCGTCACAAGTGGCAGCACCTCGAACAATGTCTTACTTTGTAGTTGTGTCTCTGATGCCTGACCTGCAGCGCTATAGCAAAAACAGCAATGGTCTCAGACCTGGACAAAGTAAAGTGAGCCGGTCATATGCAAAAATGGAATAAACAGATGCGAATCTAACTGAAAGTGAAGCTTGTGCAGGCATGCCTCAACTCTTGTGATGGCCGACTCGAATCCATTGTCCATAAGGTCAATGTTAGTGGCGCGGGACATGATGCGCCCATATCAAAGAAAGACCCATGAACCAAGGAGGAGAATAGAAACAGTGACAAAGGTGAGGCTAGTGATTGCACAAAGAATGATACAACACCTTGGCCCCGATGCTGATTTCCATGAGTGTTTTCATCATACCGTATGTGTTGGCTGTATTTCATACTCAAGATGGTCTCTTTCCCAAATCATGCTCCAAAGCGCCATCGCTGCATGCTAAAGAACGCTGTGAACTAGCGAATAGTCGCGTTGCGGTGACTGTGGGTGTGTGCCTAATCCAGGCTCGGTGAGGGCGAAACTGCTTCGAGCGCTTCCAGCAGGATTTCATCCATCTCGCGATCGAATTCATCGATCTCCTCCTCAGTAGACTGGCGAGGATGGCCATGCGTGCGCATCTCCATGTTGACATCATGCGCAGATTGACCTGGTACGAAACACCGGGACTCGCCACTGAGGAAGGTACCTTGATGAACATGCACGGGCTCCATCTGCCCAAACGTGATACTTTCTCTTGCAAAGCTGTCTTCACGTAGGCCTGCCCGAGCGTGGCCGCATTTGCTGCAGAAGAATGCGCCATCACGGCTCTATTGTGTAAGAAGATATTCGACTGCACCTTGAACGCTGCCGCCGCTTCTCCGTAGGGCTGCAACATTTCTGTCGAAGTCGTAGAAACCCATGTCGTTCAGCGATCGCAACTGGTTCTCGTACCGCTCCTCTGGAGGCCTTGTATCCGCAGGAGCTTGTGGCTCTTGGCCTGCGCCTCCGAAGTTGCCAAATCCACCCAGGCCGCCGAAAGGATTGAAGCCTGCTTCTCCGGCACCACCGGCACCGCCGGCACCTCCGCCGCCAAAGGCCTGCATCATTTGCTGCATTGCCTCAGGATTCTGCATGAGCTGTTGTGTCATTTGTGCCAGTGGATTGCTGCCACCTTGACCGCCGCCAAATCCCGCAAAAGGGTTTGGCGGGTTTGCCGCACTTGAATTGGGTGTAGCTCCGCCTGCAGCAGCACCAGGAAACAGTGCAGCAAATGGATTGGCTGGCGCGCTCTCAGGTTGTCCAGGTTGTCCAGGCTGCGCGTCCGCGTTTGCGCCCGCATCAGCATTGGCCCCGCGCTCTGTGGTGTCCGTTTGTCCTGGCATGGGAAATGCACCCTCTCCGCCTGCTCCGTTTCCTCCCATGGCTCGCTGCATTTGCATCTGCATGCGGATCATCTCTGGGTTGAACATGAGTCGTCGCAGTTCAGGGTTCTCGATGGCGGCGCGAGCCATGGGATTGTCCCGGATCATGGGATTGTTACGTAGCATATTCACAACGGCGGGGTTGTTCATAGCCTCATTCATCTGTTGAGCGAAGTTGGGATCTTCCAGCATACGCAGCATGGCATCGGGACTTGAAGGTGCACCCATACCACCATCGGCGCCGAACATTTCTGCGCCTGGCAGACCATGGAAGCCAGCGTATCGTGCACCTGTGATCTGGGCGAGAGGGTCGCCCGCCCCTGTACCAGCTGCTATGTTGGTAGGCACGTTCGACGCGGGCTGACCAGCTCCTGGCGGCACTGAGGCTGCTCCACCCTGATTTGCGGGGGCCTGGCGCGCGTTGCTCGCAGCACTCTTGACGAGGTGGACAGTGTTGCCATCCTTGATCTTGTAGTTTGCCAATGTGTCAGCGTCCTTGAGCACGCGGCCGCTGTAGATGAGGCGTTGGCGCTCGGCTGGTGTGTCAGCATACTCTGCCGATGATAGCTTCTCCTTCAATTCGGCGACTGTGGTGGTGGCTGGCAGGGTCAAGGCAATCTTGGAGTCGGACGAAGACTTGACGTTGAAGGTTACCTGCACATCGCTATCGGTGTTACTGTCGGCCATGGCGGCCCCGTGGAGATGCTGATAGCAGGTAGTGGGCGGGCTGGTTCGGCGGCTTTAATAATGTGAGCGGATGGGCGGGGTGGTCGAAGGTCGACGGTGGTGGTGTTGTGTTGTCTGCGGCGTCTGGTATATCACGATTACAGGGTTGAGTTGTAGCAGGCAAGGACGAGCGAGACAGAGTGCAGTAGCAGCAGTAGGCAGCGGCGCAGTCGCGGTTGGTGAGTGAGCAAGCAGCGACTGCAATGGAAGCGAATAGTCAACTATGACGATGTCCCGCTGCTGGCCACAAGTCGACGCCTTGCCCTGTGCCCAGACCAGACCCTTTTCTGGCAATTTGGCCACTTTGGGGCACCGTCCACCATCCCTCGTCTCCCGCTGCTCTGACTCGGCGCCGGCTCCTCTATCACCCATAGCAGCCGAGGTTTGTATCGCTTGTTGGACAACCTGAACAACCAAAGTCCCAGGTAAGCACCATTGCACCATTTCTCAACCAGCTCTGCACTCCCTCTTTCTCTCACACTCACCATCTATCTCACCACCCACCATGAAAGCCATTCAAGTCAAAGAATACGTCCAAGGTCCCCTCGACCTCCGCGTCACAGAGATCCCCGATCCCACTCCCTCGCCCGAGCAATACGTGATAGCCGTCAAAGCCTGCGCAACAAACTTCTTCGACCTCCTCCAAATCCGCGGAAAATACCAACACCAGCCTCCTCTCCCCTGGGTCTCTGGCGCAGAATTCTCCGGCGTAATTCTTAAGACTCCCACCTCATCTGCCAAACGCCCTCCAAAATTCAATGTCGGAGACCGTGTCTTTGGCTCCGGACAAGGAGGCTACGCATACAAAGTCTGCGCATTAGAATCTCAATTGCAGCCAATTCCCCAGGGATGGAGTTTCTATGATGCTGCGGGGCTATTTGTTACCATGCCAACATCGTATGCTGCTCTCGTCACTCGCGCGAATATCAAAAAAGGGGATTGGGTTCTTGTGCACGCTGCTGCAGGAGGAGTAGGTCTCGCTGCCGTGCAAATCGCCAAAGCATTCGGCGCTACAGTCGTTGCCACTGCAGGAACAGACGAGAAGCTTGAAGTCGCGAAACGTTTCGGAGCAGACTACGGCGTCAACTATCGGGACGAGTCATGGCCGCAAAAGGTTCTAGAACTCACGCCGAAGAAACGAGGTGTGGATATTGTGTACGATCCTGTGGGGTTGATTGATAAGTCTCAAAAGTGCATTGCATGGAATGGTCGTTTGCTTGTCATTGGCTTCGCTGGAGGTCCCATCGAGAAGATGGCCACAAATCGCATTCTGTTGAAGAACATTTCTGTCGTGGGTCTGCATTGGGGTGCGTATGCTAAGAACGAGCCCGACAAGATCCCAGAGGTTTGGAATGGGTTGCAGCAGTTGTTTGTCTCGAAGAAAGTGCGTGCAACGAATTACACGGACAAAGAATACAAGGGCTTGGAGTCGGTACCAGCGGCATTGCAGGCATTGGGAGGGCGAGAAACGTGGGGCAAGGTCGTGGTAGATCTGCCAGAGACGAAGGAGAGTAAGCTTTAGATCGACATCGACTGTAGCTTTTCAATCTATCCTCGAGGTATAGGCTAATGGCTGCACGATACAACATGAAAATGAGATGTGGAAGAATGTGATGTTTCGACTGTACAAGAGCGTTTGCTCTGCATTGTTATGCTTCGCTCCAGTATTTCTACTGTATAGTTCAAGTCGTGCTGTCGTCCATGAGCTCATCTGTGCTCGACCACAGGCTTGGCCAATATCAACCACATTGGCCATGCCTCGCCTTCAAAAGTGTAGCGGGCTTCCCATATTTTTTCCCTTTCCAAGCGCCTTCGCTAAAGAGACGAATATACAATAATGTGCGCTTTCGCGGGGTATCATTTCACACAAATTCAAACGACCACTCTCGTGCATCCGTCTTACTCTTCTTCGCTCCTCAATCTCCTGTGCTTGACATCCTTCTTTTGTCTTACGGCTTTGCTGACTCGCGCTCCCCCAGCAGTCTTGAGATCCGAAGTCCGTCGATAGTCCATTCTCGATCTCTGGACAGCCAGTGAAGATCGTCGGGAAGCAGCAGCGCTCAAGCCGCTTCCGCTGTCGTATCCCTCGTCGTCATTCATTGTTTCCACGGATCGTTTGGTCGATTCAGAAGATGTCGAAGAGCCCATAACGTTGCAATGCTCTTTGCTGTCCACCATTCGCGATACTAGTGCCGCAATATCTTTCGCATGCGCAGTAGAGCAGAGTAGTCTGGTATTGACCTGTCGTGCCATTCGTCTTGTTGGAGAGTGTGATCGTTGCGGTAATGTCCTCGTCCTGGACATTGGATAGGAGTATTCCTCATTCACTCCTGGAATTTCCCACCCGGCATCATCGTCGTCCATATTCGCGTATGCTTCGCATGAGTCGTAGCATATTTGCGAGTCGTGCCGTAGTCTCGAGGATGCAAAGCTGACTGCAAGGTCGGTGACCGAGAAGCGTGGAGGCGGGTAGGCGGTTGTAGTGTCTGCTGTGCAAGGCGACACTGACCGCGAAGTGTCCCGTGTAGAGAGTGTGAAGTCGGAGCTCAGGGAGGGTGACCTGGGCGTGTCGAAGGTAAAGTTCTCGTCGAAGAGCATCGTGAATGAAGCGTGCTAGTCCTCCCCCAAGTCCGGAAGGATCGCTGTGCAGTGAGACGTCGGAGACCGAGATATGTGTAATAGTTGATCGCGCGATAAGGTGACACAAGGCACGAATGCGAAAGCGTGGTGCGATGCCTGGAGGTGGTGTTCGCTGGGGAACCAAGCAGTGCCGCGGGGAGGAGAGGTCTTGGACAAGTACTGTAGGTTCTGGTGTTGTGGTGGTGAGTGGGGGAAGGTGGTAGTGTAAGTACGACCAAGAAACTTGGCTCGGTGAGATCTATGGGCAAGATCTAGGCGACGGCGGCGGCGGCGGGCAACAGCGACACATTCCTCGGGCCTAGCAGCCGCAATCCATGTGCCGCGCGTGTAAGGCTGATGAGAGGTGAGTTGGGCAAATGGCGTGCGGGCTAGATGGCGAACGGTCTGGGTCTGGATGCGCGCCCCGGTCGGGAGGTATTCAAAACGCTGTCGCCAGAATTGCCACGAGAGAAGGGCCGAGAACACAACAACATGCGACTGTTTTATCGACCGCACCGGCACGCCTCTGCAGCCAAAAGCAACGTGGCGGTGGTGATTGTCCAGCAGGCGCTCATCGTGCTGCCGCCATTGCACGCGCGATCTGGCCTGGGCGACTCGATGTTCCAAAGCGCTGGGCGCTCCGCCCTTGCAGCGCGCGCGAGGAACGTCGGCCAATTGATGGCCTCCAAGCGGGGCAGAAAGATACCAGAAGCAGCACGAGATCGTCACGCTGCATGTCGTGCAGATACTCGAACTCTTCTCGAAGAACTCTCCTGCCGCGTCACCCGGCTTGAGCCGAGTGCAATATATTCTCCCCTCACCCTTCGCCGTCGCACACGCCGGACTCCTGCTCGCGATGGCGTTGAGATGACGCTTCGTGTAACATGGCCGCCGCTGCCACCGTCGCACCAACGAGCCATTGACATCGTGCATGCGCGAGGGTCAGAGAAGAAGCACGACGGCGAATACTTTTCGGGCCGGACGGCAGTCCGGGCTATCACGCCGAGAACAGCCCCGGTCGCGGATCTTCACCCATCACGTCGTTGTGCTTCTTTCCTCCCGCACTGCTCCACCACCGGCCCCTCATTCAATCTGGCCGGCGTCAGCATAACATCAACCGGGTGACCACATCCACGACTCGATGGCTCCAAAGCCGTGACAATTCGGAATCAGGCACTTCAGTAGCCCATGTTGCGTCAGTTCCATCTCGCTGGAAAGGACGTCCACCGTGCAACAAGCACGCTTAGCCACGGCCTGCAGCATCCAAGATCTGGACTTCTCCATGGCACCTGGGCACACCTAGCAAACCTGCAGTGCCCAGATTCTGCACCTCTACAGTAGCCACAGGAGTAGCTCACCCTAACACGTGCTTCGTCTTTCCGGCAAATTGGCACAACTGCGAACGTGTTTCTTCGCCACATGCTGCATGGGCATACAGTACGACGTTACACGGACAACATCCATATTGCGCGTCCCCACCAACAACCAGACAACCACCGTCCCTCCCCACAGCGCCGTCTCGTCTCCGTCCTTCGAGCCCGCGAGGCCCGCTCGCGCTCCGGAGATGCGAGACACTGTGGCTTGAGCCGAGGTCACGCCAGGCGTCATGGCGCTTTGCCAGGACCGCGATTATCCGGACCTTCAGTCTCAAGGAATTAAATTGTGGCTGAATGTTTTGCAGGTCTTGATTGGAACTGCTACAGTTCTAGGAGGTAGGAGCTGCGAACGATAGACAAGACTTGGCGGACGTCAGCCTATGCAACGGCATATCTTCTTGTGGTGCACTTATCAACGACGTAGATCTGGTACGGTACGATCTATTGCCATGTCCAACTATGCATCTGCTCTGCTCGGCACAGATTGCATACCTTCGAAATCGCATAACGGCCCTCGACCGTTGGCGTTCTGGAACTCGTGGTGGCTCAGGCCTGGATGCCGCCTCCTCGCAACCATCTCCAGTGTGAATGCACGATCTGCCGCCTCATGAAGTGGCTTATTGTCGCTCGTTGGCCTGGCTGCAGTCGCCGGCTATTGACACTCCAAGCGAGGGTAGCGTCTCATGCGATGCATGACACTGAAGCACAATTCTCAAGAGTCGGTCCAAATTAACCGATATGCTATAGGGTATCTCCATGCTATTATTACACATTGCCCCACGTGGAAGCCATCGCTCATCGCTGTGCGCTTCTGTCGCTCCCAAAGCACAGCCAATTGTCTTGCGCCCAGAACTAGCCAGCTCGGTCGTCCTTCAGGACAAGCATGATCTATTACACGCTTCCGAGACGAATAGATGGCGCCAGACTCTCGACCCCGTTCTTCTCCCGAGTTCCAAGGCTAGCGCTCCTACTTTGCATATTCTGGTTGACTTGCATCGAGCTACCATCGACCTCCGGCTTCACCAGGATAATCATCCACAATCCAACCTGACCAGTGTAATGAATCAGCGGCGTACAGTGCAGCCAGCGTGTCCCGCCCGGCCCTTCACCGTTCTCATTCGGCGTGTTGAGCCAGCGAACCCGAGCTGTGACGACGTCCCCTGCGCGCAACGACGCTTCCAGATTTTCGCGCATCTGCCTACTGCCTCCAATCGTATGTAGCAATGGAGTTTGCAGCAGCCCGGAAGACCGCATAGTCGGTGATGTAAACAGGATCCGCAGGGACGGTGCAGGACGCACAAGAATATACTGCAATCAATCAGTACGGCTGCACACGTGACAATCGATCAATAGCTTACGTGTCTGTACACTCCGGCCAAATTCCCGTGAGTCCCGTCCATCGATGCTATACCGGTGACTGATGCGGCGCTGCCCTGGACAGAGGTCGCAATTGCATCATCTTCAGAAGCGTCGCTTCCGTCTGCGATCAGTACACGATTACCACTGGTTGCAGCTTTCGTTCCACGAGCTTCGAAGACACGATGATTCTGCAACACGCCTCCATTCTTTCTGATGATGTCCAACTCATCGCTAGTGAGCATCTCGCTCAGCGCCTTAATCTTCGCCCGAGGATCAGACTTCTGTACATCACCGTGGCTTCGATCATTCTCTTCCGTCTGCTGGTCGATCAAAGCACGCAAGCTTTCCAATCCGGCACACTCCCTGAGAAGTGGAGAGACATCGACTTGTGCTCCCAGGAAATATCGAAGCTCACCATTGCTAGATATGCGTCAGCCTTTCAAGCAAATTTAGAAATTGATTCCAATTGCCCCTACCTATCAACCAGAGGAGCATTCATAACCAAACTCAGGAACGGCGTTCCATCTCGACGATAATTCACAAACAGTTCCGTGTGGTCCCTTCGTTCCTGACACGAGACTGCGAATCGTCGACAAGAATCCACGGTCGTTCCCGGGCCTTGCATAAAGCGACAGTTACGCCCGAGGACATATTGAAGGCTGCCGCCGCTGTGACGCGTGAAGCCTTCGGAAGCCAGAATAATAGGATTATCGCGTAGCCTGCAGTCAGTGAGACAAAAGACCTCTGCCAAACGACCATTCTCCTCGTCCAGATGCTCCGGCAATGCACCAGTGATTCGACGTGTGACTAGTCCAGTGACGATTTTGATGTACTTGTGTGCTATGAAATAGTGCAAATCCTCTCTCAGCAGTTCGGCAAAGGATTCTCGGGCAACGTGATGTAGAGTCGCGTTCTCGACGGGCGCGGGAGGTGGTCCACTGCTATCAGGTACTGGAGATTGATGGGAGATCTGCATCGCGAGCGCATTGGCGTATTCCTGAGCTCTGATCGCTTTGTGTGCAGCAAGGTACCGCAGCAAAATTGGCATCCTTGCAGGGCGATACTTCTTCATGAATCCGACAAACTTGGCGTGAAACGCTGGTTCACTTAGGATCAGACGTAAGTGGTCGGCGCTGTACAGCTTTTCGGCGCGCTTCTCCAACCAATTCTCGCTTCTGTCCTCATCAGCGATTGGTAAACCATTGGGGCTGATGAGATCCCAGGACTGGATATCATCCACATCGTTGACGTCTGCATTGAACACTCGGGCCTTATCTGGAGACGGATCCTGCAGATGAGCTACAGCATCGTTCGAAATTCTGATAGGAGCGTCAGGAACAGTAGCACCGATTGGTGAGGTTGGCCTCTGCCCTAATCGAGGGGAGCCAGCTTCTGCTGAAACAGTGGTAATCGGGCTTGTCGCTGGAATGACTGCAGGCGCAGCAGGACCAATGAAACCATATCTTGCTCTTGATTGCCCTCGGAGTGCCTGACCTGGCGGTGGTTGTGCGGCCGCCGTTGTCCTGTGGTGGCTAATGTTAAGCATTGATAGAAGGTACCCGTATTGACAGAGCGACATACCTGGCTTCCTCTCCAATGAACTGAGAGTGCTGAGGGTGGCTCTTCGGAACGAGTAAATCGTGCTTGATTCCAGTTGCAGTCATGGACGAGTCCTTTCGCTCCAAGTCTGCAGGCCGAGCTGTTGGTGCCCGAGCGTTACGCTGGGCTTCGGCATCATTCTTTGGGAACAGCCGGTAACTAGCCAGATCGGCCTTCGAACTGGACATATCGGAGTCCTTTCTCACGCTTGAGTTCCTGTCTGGCACAGGGACAGGTGTGTAAGCAGGCACGGCCGAATCTGGGGGAGGAGAAATGCGGGGACTGGCCAGGGGATTGCCCAAGAGTCGTTCGTCCAAATGGTCGGCCAGTGATGAGATTCCATAATTATCAAGAGGGGCTTTCTACGACATGCTGTCAACGATCGACCTGTATTATTCTGACAGGTAACAACTCACAACACCTTTCGTCGAGAAGTCACCGATACTTGCTGAGAAACCGTCGAGGCTGTCCTGCGAGCGTACGTGTCTTGGCTGCCGCCATCTTGAAGGCGCGAATTTGTTGAACAGTCTCTGCGGGTGGCGACGTGCTGAGAGGCCGTTCTCCATGATATCAATGGTAACTGCTGGGGACGAGCTTGTGAGCAGCTCTCAAGAAGCCTGCGGAGCGCCCTATATCTTTCGTCAAGCTCATCTGCACGGGACATGGGCACCGTGGTCGGCCAGGGCAAGCTACCCCGTTTGAGGCCCCATCTTCAAAACGACATCCTTACTAGTGTAGCTTGCACCTAGGAGGTATAGTGACGTGATTGGAACAAGGTGTGACTGCGCCATTGGTCTCAGAGGCTCTCACCACGACATCGCTCGGCCAACAAGGGCATCGTACAGCCGCAACCGAGCCATTGAATTATCGTACTTTTCATAGAGTCTTGACAGTTTACTGCAGCGTCTTCTTCACGAAGCCAAACAAGTCGCTCATTGTCGTACCGCAGACCTCTGAAATACCTATCTCGAATCAAGGTTGGAACCTTTGCCCGGGCTCGAAGTTCACGGTCCTGCTTGCTTTTCGATCAGACGTAGTTCAAGGCTGGGAAAGATCTCAATCCGCAAAAATGGTCGACATCCGATTGTGATAGATGGGAAGTGATGAGTCGCGTGGCGTCTGACATCCGAATATTCGCCAACTGAAGCTTCAATGGGACAGAGTGGCGACACGTGCTGCATTGTATGTATCGCTGTACACATGGAGAGTTTCGAGCTACAATTTCTCGCGAGATTGTATAACGCGCTTTGGCCGTCGGTCTGGTCGTGGTGATTTGTGATATTGGTGGTGGATGTGAAGAAGTAGACAGTTGTTGAGCCTGAGGCTCGGAGGCGGCAAAAGAGTCAGCGCGCCAAAGGTCTGGCAAGTGTGTGTGGCCGCGCCGATTGACGCGAGATGTGTTGCGGCTGCGATCGTCGCGACAGGGCTGCTGTGTGCATAACGGGCGGCCGCATTAGGCAGCACGGTGATGCTGACCAATGCAGCGATGCGGGCAGTTTGAGCAATGTGATGTGCCTTTTCCCAATTGAGCGGAGAGAAGACGCTTTCTGCTGTTGTCGTCGGCGCGGTGTTGGAGATTTGCTTTGAGAGAAGTCTGCAGGAGGGGAAGAAAGAATTTATGACTAATCTGGCTGCCCAGGCAGGACATGGCAGGGACAGCGGTTAAAGAAGTAAAGCAGGTACGCCCGTAGGACAACAACATTGACTGCCGATCAGTCGATCGCAATGCTGAGTCGTTCTCCCAAGTCCCAACTGCTTGGGTCCGGAGACAGCTCCCTCACAGGCAATAAGATCCTCGCCCAATTGCTGATAATACCGGCCAACTCCGGCAACGACTTCTGGGTTATCATCACGAGCTTAGCCTCAATCTAGTGCTCACCCTCCTCCATGCTTTGAATCATCACCTTGATGCCTCCTTGCTTAGGGTCTGCGGCGACCTTGAATGCATCGATCGCGTCTTCGAGCTTGAAGCGATGCGTTACGAGCTTTTGCAAGTCGATCACCCCTCCCTTCAATAACCGGATCGCTCGAGGCCAGGTGTTTGCATATCTATACTGAAACTGAAGGTCGACCTCTCGTGTACTCAGGCGCATGAATGGGATCTTGATCTCTGGACGACCGACGCCAATGACGAAGACTTTGCCGCCGAATTTCGCTGCGTGGATAGCACCGCTGATTGAGCTTTCCACACCAGTGCACTCCATCACGACAGCAGGCTCAACGCCGTCTGCAAGCTTGACAACCGCTTCCGCGAATTGCTCTGGAGTGTGACTGAAGTCCACCTTGTGCGTTCGTACCGATGGACAAAATTCTTTGGCAAACTTGAGCCGTCCCTCATCGATATCCGTAATCACGATAGGCTCTGCGCCCGCAGCTTTGACACATGCTAGTGTCACCAAACCAATAGGACCTGCGCCACAGACCAAGACCGAGTCTCCAATTGTGATATTTGCTCTTTGCATACCCGCCAAGGCTACCGACAAAGGCTCAAGCAGGGCACCATCTTCGTAGGACATGTCGCCAATTTTGTGACACCATACGGCTGGGTGGTTTACATATCGTCGGAGCAAGCCTGGAATCGGTGGTGTGCTTCGGAACTCGACGCTCACACAGCCATTGTACTTGCCAGTCAAGCAGGGTTCGCATTCTCCGCAGATGATATTCGGTTCAACTGCCACGCGGTCACCGATCGAGTGAGTGGTTACGGATGGGTGCTTTGCAACAACGACTCCCGCAGACTCGTGGCCGAGAATGTGGTCACCGTCGACAATCATGGGCCCAATGCATCCTGCGTGCCAGAAATGCACATCGGAACTAACGAGAAGCCAACAATCAGCACATGAAGTTCGCGAACTATCGCACAAAGCAGCAACACTCACCCGCAAATTCCGGTACTCTTGATGGCCACCGTGACTTCCCCAGGCTTCAAATTCTCGCCATTTTCAACATCATCTTTGCTGGGCAACGCATCTGCTATCCACAAATCGTGCGCGGGGTTCGTGTAGACGCCAATGTTTGGCTTCTCGTGAGATATCTGGGTTGTGGTGGTAGTGGACATGATGTGGCCGGATCCAGACAAGAGAGATTCGTCAACTTGCTTCATCGTGAAAGAAAGGAAGAGGGTGCGCAGAGGAAGGTCAGTGGTCTTTTGGCAGGGTGGCTAGCTCTCCGGAGCGGCAAGAAGGCGAGACTGGAGCGTGTGGGATGAATCGTGACCAACAAACCCATGTTCCCACCGGGACTTCGCCGCTGTTATTATCATGCGCGCGCGCGCCATGTCAGCAGAATCATCCGGTGGCAGCGCAACGTGGTCTATCTTGGACCATAGCGGCGTCTCAGGAAGAACTTTGTGTTTCCACCTGATGAAGATAGCAGTCAATTTCTCCGCGAATGTGAGCGAGCAGTCGACCAGAAAGTGGGGTGGTGGGGTCGGCATGTGGATGTCCCGGCAAAGCCGCCTTTTCGCTCGACACGAAGCTCAGCCTGTCGGCCTGAAGCGCGTTGCATCGTGTCCGAGGGAGGAAATGGCAGGCGACTATTTGCCTAATAATCACCGTCTTGGGTTCCATTGGCACTAGCCATGCGCGAAACCGTTGCAGAGCCAACGCATGAGCTGCATTGCCAGATGCCAAAAAGAGCCAAGCAACGCACTCGTGCTCCCGGCTAAAGTGACAGACTATTTTTCTCAGGAACGAAAGCTTAATTGTGCTATGCTGGATATACTGTCAAGCAGCCGAACGGGTCAACTCCGAATTGCCGTTATAGTGAAGTTATTCCCAATCGTCAACAGGAAATTTGGCGTTTCCTCGTTGTCGCACGCCATCCATGATCCGCATTAGACGCAAAGTCTCTGAATGTGGCATGATCGCATTTTCCGTGCGGCCTGCCTTGATGTCCGCAGCGACGCTATCAGCTTCCCAGAAGAATCCGCGTCCTGGCTTGGGGAAATCGAAGTGCTCCGGTGGGCCATTACCTTTCGGGAAGAACGTGAAGCCTTCCGGATGGCTCGGCTCAGGACCGTGAATCTTCAGAGTCCCTAACGAACCCTCGACCCTGCAGAAGTTGTACTTAGACGGGACGTTGGTAGTAGAGGTGCAGATCGCCTGTCTACCATCCCCGGGATATCGCAGCAAGATAGAGCTAGCCACATCGACCCCGTGCTCTAGCTTTTGCGTACTCTGAACGTCTGGATCGACCGCGTGATCACCCACTCGGTTGGTCAAGGTGATGATTCCCCAGGTCAATGAATATATGCCAATGTCTAGCAAGCTTCCAGCGCCAAGTGCAGGGTCTCTGTAGCGACTGTTTGCTGGTAGGCTGGCGATGTCGAGTTCCAAGCCGAAGTCGCAGAAGGTCCGGTAGATCCTGCCTACCTTATGCTCATCAAATAGTAGGCGCTGTAGCTCTTTCACCAGCGGGAAGAAACGAGTCCACATGGCCTCCATGATGAATACATTGGCCTTCTTGGCCGCGTCGAAGACCTCAGCAGCCTCTCCAGCGTTCATGGCGAATGGCTTCTCGCACAGAACATGTTTGCCAGCTGCAATGGCATCTAGACAGCTCTGCTTGTGGAAGCTGTGAGGAGTGCCGATGTAAACACACTCCACTTCTGGGTCCTGATAGACTTCGTGATAGGATCCGTAGACATTGGGCTGGGCGGCGGGACGCAGGGCGTGGATGTGCTTTTTCACAAATGCCTGGCCCTTCTCCAAGCTCGAGCTGCCGACCGCTGCTATGACATGGTGGGCGCTCTTTCCTGGCCATTGAGGCTGGAGTACATCGGTAACGAACCATTCACTGATCATTCCTGTCATATGAAGTGAGCTCTTGATCAAAGTGTTGATGGCCGGGTGAGCAGTTCGTACCAGTTCCTGGTGGCAGAGTCAGATCATCAGCGTCTCTCTGTTCCGAGCTTTGCTACGCACCGACGAGCCCCCATTTTAATGTTGGTAGGTCAGACATAGAGGCCCGCTGTGTGTTGTCAATATTCTAGTCGTGTTATTAGATACTGCTCGCTGTTGGAGATCGCGTTTTGTCAAAAGGTGTTTGCGACTTGTCAGCTGCGGAATCAGTTCGAGGGGACACGAGAAGTGCAAGATAGGATTCTTGGAGACAAGTTGGACGTGAGAAAATCAACGAGGTTGTCCATCAAGGCAGGAAGCGGAGTGCCGGCTGCAGACCAGACCAGGATCAGTGCACCGTGGGGAGCTCTGCAGAACGTGGAAGGCGCCTCTTGGTCGCGTCTTGTCATATTGCGACACGCAGCTCCACGTTTCCGCTTCATCCTCTCTATACTTGTTTCTTGCCTGATAGACGATGAACGTGTTTTAGGATCGTGACCGGGCAAGAAAACGCGTCGACAAGCACAGGTCGTCCGGTGGCTGCAGCCCACCCTTGAACGATGACCTCACGCCTTCTTCCGAAAACCAAGCTCCGCGGTCCAACAACCGCCTCCCAGCTCTAGCGAAGATGCAGTCAGACGCGCTTCTCGAGAACTCTGCAAGCGAAACTCTGTAACACTCATCAAGCCAGGCGCAAATGTCTATCCTATCTCCACGCCTCGCCATCACCTATCCTGCGGCTGAATAGCCTCGCTCTCGACTTCGAAATGGGAGACTTAGGATACCGGCTATCTCTCATGTTTCTCAATGTCTTTTTCCCACCTCTCTCAGTCCTGATAATGTGTGGGGCCGATATGACTTTCGTAGTCAATGTCCTGCTCTGGCTTTGCGCCATCATTCCGAGCCATGTTCATGGATTCTACGTGAGCTGCGTGTACTTCCATAGAAGGCGCAAAGTAAGTCACAAAAGGCCGTCCAGGGCATTGCCTCGCTTACAGAAGCAGGTGCGAAAGGGTCGCTATCCAGGAGGATCGAAGGCTCTGATTTATTCGGATCATGTCCTCAACGGAGGGGCGAATCAGACACTCGTGGACAGACTCTACTGTGCGGAGAAAGGCGATTCTCGAAGACGATCGTCTAGCAGAAGCAGGTCCCGCAACACAAACCATCGTGTCAACTCGGCGAGGTCAGAAATACAGCAATCGAACGTCAATCGACGATCCAACCACGAACTGCGGAGGCCTAGGTCCGCTTCTGGTTCATCCTACAATCGCAGTGACCATACTCAGTATCTGGCCAAGGATGGCTACGGCACGGTCAAGTAAGGCTCAGATGTCTCGGCTGCGTGGATTTTGATATCTCGACCGCATGCTGGTCATGCGCGTGAAGAACAGTACTTGGTATTGAAGCCGGTTGGATCAGGTGGCAATGGATGTGCACACAGTTACATCGAGGTTGGAAAATCCGATTTCTGTGCTACTATAGCAACGTCGCTTATGGGTCATTGTCTTCAATGTGAATCTTGACAGAGCCGGAGCTGCGATCTGCTGAAGCTGCTAATGCCTTGTCTGCTTCCTCAAATTTGTACCTGTGTGTCACTAAAGGCTGAAGATCGATCACTTTATGTTGCAGCAGCCTGATCGCAGATGGCCACGAGTGATGATATCGATTGATGAATTTAAGATCAACCTTGGAAGTTCGTTAGCAACAAGCATGGATGAACATAGCGAATCAGATCTTACCTCTGCGAGTGACATGTGCATGAACGGCAGATCGTTCATGATTGGCTTTCCCACGCCGATTACCATGACTTCGCCCGCTGCTCGAGGCATGTAGCAAGCTGTCACCACACTCCCTTGTACGCCCGTGCACTCATACACCACCCTTGGCTGCTCACCTCCCGCGTTCTCAAGCGCTTTGACAACCGCCTTGGCTGTCTCCTCAGCCGGTTTAGTTGGATCGATCTGGAATGTAACGCAACCAGGAGCGAACGATTGTGCAATCTTTAGCCGTCCAGCGTCAAGATCGGTAACGACAATTGGGCAGGCTCCGGAGGCTTTTGCCACTGCAAGAGCGCACATGCCAATGGGTCCTGCGCCACACATCACAGTTCCCTCCCCGATTCTGACAGGACTTCGCTCGAATCCATGGAAGACAACACTGAGTGGTTCGAGAAGCGCTCCATCCGAGTACGACAGGCTGTCGGGGATTTTGTGCAAGAAGACCGCCGGGTGGACATGCCATCTACGAATTGAGCCAGAATAGGGCGGTACTCCTGAAAATGCAACATCTGCACAGAGATTGTAGTTTCCTGACGAGCATTGATAGCACTCTCCGCAAGGCACTCCGGGCTCGACGGCGACACGGTCTCCCGGCTTCAGATGCTTCACTTTCTCTCCCGACCAGACAACCTCGCCTGCTCCCTCGTGGCCCAGACAATGGTCACTCTCTACTATCAGCGGGCCTATCCGGCCTGTGTGCCAGAAGTGAACATCGGAACCGCAGATACCATTGCATCTCATGCGAACCACGCAATCTGTTGGACCTGGCTGTAAAGGAGGCGACGATCCCATGAAAATCTCGCGCTTCTCGTTTGTGAACAATGCCGGATTTGGCCCAGGTGGTGTAAAATTCGTTGTGCGGTTGCTAGCTGCTGTACCATTCGCTATATGGGTCGCATTTCCATTGACAGGATGGCTGATGTGGTCAATACCAGTATGTGCGGTTGCATTGGCGCCCTGAATGGCATCGACATCTTCTGCCGGGGGTCTTGCTGGTTGCTCAGTCATTGTGGCTGCAGTTCTGGAGCAAATGAAGGCGTCTGGTTGTTGCTGCTGTAACGTCCAGAACCTGGGTAAGATCAATGCAGATTCAATCTTCAATCACATGTGTGGTGTATCGCGAAAAGAGAAAAGAAGAGGATACACGGCCCAAACGCAGAAGTAGTTTCGTCAGGAACATGGCATGCGTAATGTGTCAGATATACTTGCCTGCTTGAGTGAGCTGTTGACACTGGGTCTTCGAAGCTCAAGCCCAGAACCGTCGGCTATCAATGTGCTAGGCATTATGCAATGAACCTGAGACTCATTGCTGCCATCTCCTCACTATGAGCGACAAGCTCGCAGCCGGGAAGGCGGCATTAGCTTGCCACTGCCACATCAATAAGACAGGTAAGCCGAGGCGCGGGTCAAAGTTTTGTCTGTCCAGTGACCCGCCAGCATCCCCATAGACGTTCGCCTCATTCGTAGTGTTGGTCAAGGCGTGGGCCAGTATCCCGGCGGGCAGTAAGGCATCCACCGCTGCCCGTCATGGTGGTACGCAGCGCAGTGGCGATGTTGTGCGCTCGGCGAGTGTTTGAAGTGCGGAGCTACGCTCGTCTCGCGAAAAGCACTGTGAGCTGAGAGGATTGAGCATGAAAGCTTTTAGCCAGAGCGAACAGCTCGAGGGGCGTACTGTTGTTCCTTTGTATCGGAGAAGGAAGCATGCAGGTGGACAGTGGAAAGACCGTGCGAGCCTTGGCGTGGCGTCGTTCTCCAATCTCCATCATCACCACAACAACTTCACGCTGCTGTTGAAATGTCCCAGACGCTTCTCATTCTGCAAGGCAATGCTTCACGATGACGCCTGCGTCTGACGTCTCTTCGTGGTGCACCAAGAATGCATTCGTCTGGCCTTCTCTGCCACAGGGGTGCACAAACTCACTGCTGACGCATGCACAACTGCACAGCAACCTGCTTGTACAAGGAAGTTCATCGGCTATAGGGCCAGAATTGCACTGCGAGGCCTTCTTCTAGGAACTGGTCAGGAAGCGTGCAAAGCACCAGGACCACAAGAAGGCAAAGCTTACTCAGAAGGCTATGACTCAAGAGCAAGACACCTGCCGAGCGTCACGTATTAACATGGCGTATCACATTGCCCCAGCGTGCTTGAAGAGGACTTGAAGCAGCAACTGGCAGCATGCCACCATAACATACAGGATGCTGTACACTTTTAGAACAAGAAGATCTGCCTCTAGTCTGAACCGCTCGGACCGACGTGACCCGAACAAATCAAGATTACAGCGCTCCGGGGTCTCCATGCCTATTCTCCTACAATTTGGTGCCGCCATCTCGTGTGCCCGCGCGGAAAAATGTCGATCATTTGCATCTAAGACCGCTCTTGCTTGCTTCTGTCGTATACGACTATAGTGCTCACATTGCCTTGCATCTCCCTCGTATCCCGCCTCGAACGGGATGTGGAGCGTTTCAGCATCATCGCACTCAAGGCAGGGCAATGATACAAGTACAGGTCGCAATTCTCATAGATCAATGCACTCAGCACATCGAGCGCTCGGAACAGGATTGTCATCATGAAGGTGCAAGTTTTGCTAACATTGCCCGGTCTTGCCAGCGTGGCGACGGCGGCTACCTTCTTTCCACTTCTCAACCAGACAGACACAGACGGAAAGCCTATCCAAGCTCATGGCGGGAACATAATCCAGGCTCAGAACGGTGACGGTTCTTGGTACTGGTTCGGAGAGGACAAATCATCTAACAATGGCCGATTCAACGGAGTTTCGTGCTACAAGTCCTCCGACCTTAACACGTGGACGAATGAGGGGCATGCGCTGTCACCAATCGCGAATACCAACATATCTGATTCGCGTGTTGTGGAGCGGCCCAAGGTTCTCTACAATGATAAGAATGCAGAATACGTGATGTGGTTCCACGGTGACTCTTCGAACTACGGTGACGCTCAAGTTGGCGTCGCAACGAGCAAGACTATTGATGGCCAATACGAATGGAAGGGTAACTTCAAGCCTTTTGGTAACGATAGCAGAGACATGACCATCTGGAAGGATCCCGATGATGGATCAGCATATCTCATCTTCGCCACCAGCAACAATGCTGATTTTCAGATCGCTACACTCGACGATGACTATTACAACGTCAAGGAAGCGATCTATACTTTCAGAGGAGTGTTCCAGGAGGCGCCAGGTGTTTTCAAGATTGACGGCAAATTCTACCTGATCTTCTCCCCTCAGGATGGCTGGACTCCGACCGACAACGGCTACCACGTCGCGGATAGCATGTCCGGTCCCTGGAGTGATGCTACACTCCTGCATCCTAAAGGAGCATATGCATACTTGACTCAGAATGCCTACGATATCACTATCAAAGGATCAGAGCAGACGTTTTACCTTTACCTGGGCGATCACTGGAACGCAAACAATCTCGGAGCTTCCACCTATGCTTTCTATCCTGTCTTATATGATGGCTCTGGCTTAGTACTACACCCGACTGGAGGCTGGACACTCGATGTTGCAAAGGGTACCTGGGCCGATCTTCCGTTCACGACAATCACAGCCGACAACTCTACGACTCCAAAGGACCAACTTGTACAATGCGAGGACAACTGTGCGGGCGGTCTGGCAGCCAACATGACCTCAACAGAGAACTCTTTCTCTTTCACCTGGGATGGAAGCGAAGGCAACAAGGTTGTCCAGATCCTTTACACATATCCTGGCGCCAAGAACGCTTTCCGACACATCTCTGCTACTGTGGACGGCGTGGAGGTTGAGGGCTGGGCGTTACTAGAGACCACGCGAGCTCAAACTTTCGCGCAGCGAGCACCTATTCCTTTAAGCCTGAAGAGTGGGAGCAAAGTCGTGCTGAAGATGGCAGAGTCAGGATTGGAAGTGCGAGTCGATGGGGTGGAGATCTACGACGCTGCTTAGCGCACCTGCCATTTGCCTCATGTGCCTCGATCAAGCAGTAGAGCAACAATTTGGACCAGACAAAGCCCGAGATCAACAAGTAGTCGCTGAGCTTCGCAAACAAAAGGCGTCATCAGAGCGAGACAAACATTGCACAAATTTCATAGCCTTTTGGATTCTAGTCAATATCATGATCATCACCATGAAAGAACCTCAAAATCGCCGCCGCAACAACCTCCCCATCATGTTCCAAATGCGCAGTCTCATTCGCGTACTCCACCTCCCTTCGATCCTTGTCCTTGATCGCACCAGATTTGATTCTCAACTCGACTTGCCGCTTCACCATCTTCGCGTCCAATCCTAAATGCCCCTGGCTCGAAAACAATCGATCTCGAACATACAGCCCTTGAATCTTCGTATGCGCTGTCGAAGCCCAGACATGTACATTCTGTCCTTTTCTTAGCAACTTCGTGGTCTCATGAGATGGGACCGAAGTGACTTGATCTTGATGCATTTGATGGACTTCCAAAACTTTGTCATCGGTTTTGAAGAGCTTTTTGCCAATGTAGGTGAGGTCCATGGTTGTGTGTGCTAGTTCCCATTTTTCGCCTGGTGTGGCTTCTACACTGGCTCCGAGTGTTCGGGCGAGGAGCTGGTGGCCGAAACAGATACCGGCGAATTTCATTTCTGGTCGATTCTGCCATAGTTCTGTGATCAGGTCGCGGAGTTTTTGGATCCAGGAATCGTTGCCGTGAGCATCGTATATAGAGCCTGTTATCAAAATTGCGTGGATGTCTGATGGAATTTCGGAGGCTAGGGGAACATGTCCATGGTGGCCATTGTCCTGGACATATGTCAATCAAATTGTCGTGCTTGAGTTTGGAATGAATGCCAGCATACTGGATCCTCAACAACGAAATGTGTGTCCGTTTCAATGCCCAGTGGAGGGTCATGACTGTCTCCAGCTTTAGTGAAGAATCGGTCGATAATTTCGCCGAAACCACCTTTCTCTTTCACAGTCCTTGGATCAGGCTCGTCTGTCTCCAGAATGAGCATCCTAACGGTCTCTCTGGCTTTCGAAATCATGCTTGTGGCCACAAAGTGCTGTTGTCAGCAATGAACAGATTCGGTCTAACTCAAGAAGTGGAAGCTCGGCTGCTGCGAAGAGAACTACTCAGGTGTACAAAAGGTTTGCTCGTTTGGTCAGCACAGCTGTCAAGGTCCCAACTGCATTTCTCAAGAGACGTTCAAGGCCTAGGATGTACAATCAAGATCTTAATATTGTGATTGGATCGAATACGCGCATGGCTTCTTGGTCTCCATAGAGCGCGTCATCATCTGATAGGTCTCCGGCAGACAAGCTTTTGCAGCACATGGCGAATAGTGCAAAGTGTTACAAATGCGTAAGCAGAATGGGCAAATTGGTCGGAGTGGGTAAAGAAGATGGGAGTGATGCAAGCATGTGCAAGGGAAAGGGCTTGGCCTGACGCTGCCAAGATGGCGTTGCATTTCTTCAGCGGGCAAAAATATATGCTTCCAAGACGGAAGACATGACACGAGGGCCGGGGACACTTCTGCTGATGCTGTCATCAAGCAATCATCAGCAATTCTCATCAAGGAACAAAGGATGCAGAATTGTCGCCAACACACAGAACGGGACTCTTTGACTGCAAACGGAGGCCAAAGCCATTGGCACGACCAAGTGCCTGCTGGCCCTAGATATTCTGCAATCTGCCTTGTGGCAACAAGCCTGCTATGGTACAATTCTACCTGACCTGATGGTATCTAGACGATGCTGTGTCGTCCCCATTGTTGCAAAAGAGTCCTTTGCGCCGTTGTATGCAATTTTCATCAATCCGCCACCTCTTCGTTCCTAAAGCACTCTTTACCGACGTCCCAAATAGCTTGCGCCGAAGTCCTCGACCCATTGCCTGCCTCCATTCAAACCATGACTGTTGTTGAGGGTGCGAGCCTCGCGTTGTGCTGAAGAGACCTTGTTTTGTAGATCTTGCGCGCCCGTGCCAATCTTCTGAAGTTGCACGAGATGGCTGTTGAGGATGCTCACGATCTGTCTCAGAGGATCGCCATTTGGACCATCATCGCTCAGAGATTTGTTGTTCGTGAGCTTGCCAGAAGTGGCGTTGATTTCGTCAACCATATCAGTCAAGCTGTTCTGAAGATCACCCAGGCGACCGGCGCAGTTCTCAGCAGTCTTGTATGTGCGTTCACGCTCAGCGTCCACGCCACCAATCCCGTCCTCGCCAATGCCAGAATTCTGCATCATCTTGTCGACTTCATCTTCGTACTTGTCGAGGAAATGTTCGATCTCATGTTGTGTATGCTCAACGTTGGTCAGTTGACGCTCGACCTCGCTACAATCACGCTCAGCCTGAAAGCATCGACCATACAAGGTACTGATCTTGGTGCTGTTCTCCACGAGCTGACGATCCCAGGCACTCACGCGCTGGGCGAGGTTCTGAAATGTCTTCTGATGATGAGTGAGCGATGTAGACCACATAGTCAGAACTTCATCGAGAGACTTGTGTGCGAGGCGAGAGCCTCCGCTGGGAGCAGCGCCTGCTGCGCTAGCAGGAGCGCCACTTGTTGTGCCGCTGCCAGCAGTAGCAGTTGCAGAAGCAGCAGTGCTTGATGTGCCAGTAGCTGACGATGTCGGGACTGAAGATGTTGCTGCTGTGCTAGCACCGAACAGACCACCAGAGGGGCCCGATGCGGTTGTAGCGCCGCCACCTCCAAGAATGCCACCTGTAGTTCCTGTAGTGGAAGTTGTCGCGGGCTGTGATGTTGCAGTGCTCGCCCCACCGAATAGATTGCCGCTTGACGCAGGCTTAGCAGAGGCTGGTCCGCCGCCAAAGAGACCTCCAGAGGGAGCAGCGGTTCCTGAGGACGGAGCAGCAGTGGTCGTCTTGTTACCACCCAGGCCGCCCAGTGAAAGTGCAGGCGTAGTTGAAGCCGGGGCGTTGCTGGTAGATTGAGTGTTGCCGAAGAGACTTGGGGTAGCGCCAGACGTATTGCTGCTTGCTGCGGCGGGTTTGGCTCCGAAAAGGCCACCGCCTCCAGGAGTGGATCCGGTCTGTTGTGAGGTAGCTGTGGATGATGGGAAAAAAGTGCTTGGCGCGGTGGTAGTCGTCGCTGGCGTGGCTGAAGCAGTGGTCGTAGATCCTGCACCGAAGAGGTTTCCTGTAGCAGGAGCTGTGGTTGCGCTACTGCCTGAACCCGACGTCCCTGAAGTTGTGGTTACTGCGCCGAATAGAGGCTTCGCTGTGTTGTTGTTGGCGCCCGAAAGCATGCTGCCGCCGGCTGAAGGGAAGCTCAATCCGCCAGATGAGTTTTGTTGAGCGGTACCGGAGCCAAACAACCCGCTGGACGGCGCCGAGGGTGCTGCAGTGGCAGGCTTGCCGAAGAGTGTGCTGCCACCCGTGCTCGCTGGAGTACTAGCGCCAGATTGCTGCTGTCCACCTCCGAAGAGATTGCCTGTGCTTGGGGCAGTATTTGACGTGTTGCTCTGTGTATTGCCGAACAGTCCTCCGCTCGCAGGTTTTGCGCCAAAAAGGTTTCCACCGCCGCCAGTAGAGGCCGCGCTTTGAGCACCAAAAAGGCTTGTTGTCTGTTTGGGTTCGCCAGCCGGTGTCGTTGACGCGCCGAAGCTGCCAGTCGTGCCACCGCCGAAAAGACCACCCGGCTTGTTGGCAGTAGGTGTGCTGCTGCCGCTCTGGCTCGAGGGCTGACCGAATGGATTGCTGCCAGGTTCCGTCTTCTTCGCTGTGGCAGCACCAAACAGTACACTTCCCGGATGTACCATATTGCCGCCTCCTGATGTTGCTGGCGTGCCGCCCGTGGATTGTGCTGATGTCTGCTGCGTTTGCGCGCCGAAGAGTGTTGGTGTGCTCGTGCCGCTGGCGCTGTTTGCGTTGCCAAACAGTGAGGTACCGCCTGTATTCGATGCGCCGCCTCCAAATAGTCCACCGCCCGATGCTGCAGTTTGCGTTGTGCTACCGAATACTGTTCCGCCTGATGTGCTTGTGTTCGTGCTGCCAAAGAGGTTTCCAGGAGTGGAGGAGGTCTTGCCAAAGGCGAAGCTTGGGGGCTTATTCTTATCGTCTGCCATCTTCGCGACTGCTATTGTGTGGTGATGACAATAGAGTGGGTGGTGTCGCGAATAGCGGTTGCTATTGTGCGTGAAGCTATTGAACCGCGTTCGCCTTGAACCTTAAAACGCGACGGAACGTTGGACATGCTGCCTGAGGCACCCCCACTTGAGCGCCTGCGCCTGCGTGGAGGTAGAGACTCTGCTCGAATCTCGCTGTTGTTCACTTACAGTAGCAGGAGACTTAGCTGATTTAACAAGGTGGCCACGACGAGAAGAAAAGAGGAGTCTTCAGGTCTTTTCTACGTTGAAAAGTGAAATGCGGCTGTCTGGAAACTGCCTGAGATCTAAAGTAAATGTGCTTCTGCTGGCTTCGACTTCCGAAAGTAAATGCACACGCGATCAAGGCAGCTATTCGCGAGGTCTGCCTAGAAACACTTAGGAAGGTCAGAAAGCAGTTTACCGGTGGCCGAGGAAAGGTATCTGTTTTTAAACGCGTCTATGACGAGGAATTCGCGTCGTTCAGGTTCAGCTCGCCAAGCCTTTGCAGTGTTGTTTGACTTGGATGAGAATGGGCTGAAGGAATTATCAAGACTTGGGAAGAGCTTAGGATCATAAAATTCGTATCCGTTCTGTGCCGCCTATCCTACACATCTGGGTATCCTCGAGCTCCAACCACGGGCTATCTTCCTGCCCTTATGCAACCGAATTCAATGCGACGCCGAGGCCTGCTGAGGCGATTTCCGCTGAACAATACGAGACAATGCAATCACGCGCCAGAATGCTAGTTAGAAGCCGTTCTTCCGCTTCTAAGCTGCATCATCAGAGATGTCTCGGTGCCTAGCAACCACCTTTCTCTTGAACTCTTCCATGTCCGTGTCCCAAAGTGACGCCGCCTCGCCGTTGAGTGGTGATGAGCTGTGAGCATGTCAGCCGGTCTGTGCCTTATCCTTGCTTCTTCGTTGTAGACTCACTTGTTTGGCTCCCCAAGCAGACTTTGAATACTCAATAGCACACTACTGGTGTTCAGTACTGCACTCCATGCTCCTTCCGAGTCCTGCCCGCCTTGTTTCAGAATATCCAAGCAGATGCGTCCGCTGAAGTCTACATTCGGGTGGTAGATGGGAGTCTTGAAGAGCACCTCTGGGGGTGAGTATGGGTAGTTCGCGGGGTAGGAGAGGGTCAGCTTGAGTGTGAGGTTCTCGTAGGGTGTGCCCGTTGGACCTGCGATTGTCGCGTTCCAGAATGTCATGTCTGAGGATGGAAAAGCGGATAGGCCGGGCGTCGGAGAGGTCATCAATGCCATGAGCTCTGATTGCAGCCTTTGCGACGACTCGTGTCAGCATGTTTCATCGCCATCCTACCAGGCGAGCGACGTACCTCTTGATCAGGTTACCGCTGGGTGCGACTGGAGCGCCTCTGTTTCCACCTTTAGCTTGCGCGATGGAAGGAGGAGAGGCCATAGTCGCGGTGTCCAACCTGTTGGCCATGTTTGTAAAGTAGTTGTGGCGTCGGAAATGTTTAGGTCGAATAGTTATGTCCCGTCCAAGGGCAGTGAGTGAGATTCGTCGTTGCAGCGTGCTGTTGCCCGTGTCGTGCGTACAAGATAATGTTCGTACGACTCGACTATATCGATGCTTACAGTGTGCAGTGCAGTGTTCCAGGTTGGGACTATGGAGGCAAAACTGGAGCAGTTGTCTGGACAACAAAGTGGGGCGACGCGACTGATGGACGCGCCATCTGACACTGTGCCAGTGCTTCAACTCTCACACGCGTGACGCGCCGCACTGCTCAACAAACAATCGCGACGTGCAATCAATGTGTGTCATTATTCATCTCTCGTTATGGGTATCTCAATGTCATAAATTCATGCGCCAATTTCGAGTCTCGCCCATTGACCTAATTGACTTGTGTCAATTGCAGGTCGTCATCAATGAAGCTTTCAAGTTGAGTAGAGGTGAATCCAAGGTCCGGCGAACAATATAGAGATGAGGCTGAGAGGAATGGGCCTCGGATTCCCGCTCCTTTCTGCTTCATCGGAACAGGACTACGCGAAGTTGTTGGTGGATTGTTTGCGGGAGACATCTTCGCAGCTAACGGCGGGGGCGGCATTTCCGATGCCCCTCTGGCTGTCCTTGAGTGGGCGATCAATCGATGATCTGGTTTCACGGAAGCTCTATCTGCATCGTGCTCGCTGGCAACAACAATATCGATGTGATTTTTGGAAGGGTTTGGCCATGGAGCTGTACTTGCCAAACTTGGGCTTTTGAGCGGTCTTGGTGGGTCGATCATCGCAATATCCTCCATGGTCAAGTCTAGACTGCCGGAGCCAAAGGAGCTGCCACTAGCATCTGATGCTCTTCGTACGTCTTTGACGCCGTCATCAAGCTCACGAGCAATCTGTGTGCCACTTGCAAGGTCGCCAAAGTCATCACTCATGTCTTCTAAAGGAATGCGTGAATCTTTGCGAGATGATCCAGCTCGTGAGAGAGCCCTCGGTCGAGACGTAATAGTCGAAGCACTCGTAGTCCCTTCCGCTGAATGGTTCGTTGCTTTCGTTGGGGAGCTGTCCAATGCTCTGGCAATCTGCGTGCTGCTGTCGAGGTCATCGAACAAATCGCTGAAATCTTCCTGCTCTGGAAGTCGAGGTGCTTTGACCAATGCTGCAGCAGGACGAGGAGGTGGAGGCACGAGACTGGCGTCGGGCCTGAGCTGCCTCATTGCAGGCTCGGACGCATTTGCAACATTGACTGCACCGAGTAGTGACGCATCGTCCAGATCGTCATCATCAAACGCCTCCTGTTCATGTTGTTCACTGGCTTCTCCGGCCCCAGGCTTCTGAGTCGCCTGTTTGCGGAAAAAGGCGCCGAGATGGAACTGGCTGCTCCTGTAGCCAAAACGGTCACATCGTCGCTGTGTTCCTAGCTGTACTTGCTGCTTGCTTTGTGCCTGCTCGCGTTTCTCTTTCTCAGACCGCTTCTTTGCTGCTTCCAAGCGTCGCCTCTCAGCTTCTCGGGCACGATCAGCGCGCTCCTCGAGTTCGATCGCGCGTTGCAGTTGCCGCGATTCCTTCTCGGTGAGTGTCGGTCGGCCGCGAGCTTTGAATGAGGCCTTTGCCTGTTTGATCGTCTGCTTCTTCACGACATCAGGCATCGCGGCGTCTGCAAATGGACTAAAAGCGAGACCGGCATGTCATTGCGACGATAGAAGGGAGGATTCGTCGCGAGATGTCGGCAGGCAGATCTTGCTTAGAAGTAGGTGAACACGCAGGACGCGACGACCTAGGCAGAGCTCGGTGCCAAGCTCGAATCCACAACAGGCCTCACTTGCAACACTTCATCCTCGCTTCACACTTTTGTCTATCATGGTGACTTGACGATTGCACCGTACACTTCTAGCGTGAGACGAATTCCGTTGCTCGCTGATTTCCAATGATCGCCACGACTCGCAAGAGTCAAGATGCATGGCATCGAACCAGTCGGCTTCATCGTGGGAGGGAAAGTCCAAGCAGCGTGCAGCATGACTGCTACTTGCATGTCTTCGCACAAGTTCTGCAGCAGTGTGACCCTTTTCTCAGGCCTCGATTCAGCTCTCAATGCCGCACAGTCACCTTGGCTGCTCTACGATTCATACACATGTCCACTTGCAGAACCCCATCACCCATACCTTGTTCGCGTTGGAGCTAGCGATGAGATGCTCACTACTCACAGCACAAGCTGTCCAGCTCGCGAAGCTGTCAATTGATGACTGTGTCAATTTGCAACACAGCGAAAGACTGCAGTGAAAGTGCGTCCGAAAGCAGTCATCTTTGAACAACGCCAAAGAAGCAAACACAAAGAAATGGCCAACAGTAGGTCGGATGCTTTCAGAATCCTTCCTGACTGGAGTTCCCGGTGCATTGATCTATCGAAAGTGCCATGTGATGATTCGTACGAGCAAAAACATTACGGCGTCCGATATGGCAAGCGCTTTTGTACAAGAAGGGCACGTTGTGCGCGTGACGAGCAGAGTCCAATTGCCGGCCGGGCTAAAATTCATTGGTGTGGAAGAACCAGTGGCCATTCTCCAATACGGACGCGATATGTCACTCGCCAGAGGTCACATAGTCTACGAAGTTTTCAACCAAGAGCGGAGGTCAACCGGCTATGTTGTCCCTTCTGGCATACACACTGAAGCGGTCCGAAACTGTCGAAGGGGCAACGATGCTCGTCTTGCGTGGGCTGAGCTGCCTGGCCCACTTCGCACCGCCCATTGGGACGTCCGTCGCAAGATTGTGGACCAATTTCCCAATATCGATGCAACAGCAGCCAGGTTGATATCAGAGAGACTTATCTCTCACAATACGCAGATCAATAACCTTAACACCGAGCAGGCCGTTGTCGATCATGTTATCCACATGTGGACAGCTTTCAACTTTCTCCTTGAGCAAGGTGAATCGAAAGAGTCCGTCATCAAAGCAATCAATCCTCGAACGTGAGAAGTGCTTGCCAAGTGGATGGGTCCAGATGTGCGAGCTGAAAAGATTGGCGATTTATGGAAAAGATGGGACTTGCTCGATGCTCCAGTGCCTACGAAAAACGTTTGGGGCGAGGAGTTGGTATATAAGGAGATGGACCACGGGGGAAAGAGGAGGTGGGGCGCCGAGGAGGAAATGGAGACGTTTTACACACCCGGCGCAATGACCTGGCTTGGCGGAAAGGAAACCGCAGCGAATCTGGCGTGCCGCTCGAAGGGATTCACTTGAGCATCCATGAAGCAAAGAGTATCATCCTCGACTGCACGCCGTGAGTAGTCTCTGGAGAACCTATTGTTAGCATCGAAGCAGGGCGTACCTCACACACCGAGGATTTCTTCTTTACATCTAGCATTCGTCGCAGCTATCGACACGATGATATGTTACAACTCTGCTCTGTTCAGCACGCCTGCCACATACACCTCTACGTTCTCGCCCCCGAACGTCTGCTGTGAGCCTATCTGTAGCTTGGCTTGACGAAATCAGCCATGGTCTTTGGCTCTCCCTCGAAGTTGTGTGAGCCATCGGTGTCCGCGTGTCCATGTCCGTGATCGTGGCCGTGTCCGTGGCCATCATCCTGAGGACCAACATACTCCAGCTTGTACACACTACCGCACTCTGGGCAGCGCTCAATGGGGCGGTCGCGAGATGTTACGAGCCAAATAACAACGTGCGAGTCAGCGGGGCATCCAGTGCAGCCAACGTATTGCTCGTCACCAAAAGACTTCACGGTGATGGGGTCGTCGAGCGTGCCTGAACAAAGTGTCAGCGCTCCTCTTTACCCAATTGCTCAGTTCCTGTGTCTCACCTTTTCTGCTGGCATCCAAAGGACGCATGTCGAAGATGTCCACACCCTGCATCTTTCCGAGGATTTCCAATCGCTCGAGACCGGTCGCTTGTTCGAGATCGGTAGGGATAGTACCTGGCTTAGCTCCAGGTGGGAGAAGGTCGTGCTCATCCTTAATTTCTATTCACGCTGGACTCAGCCATTGTCCTCTTGCTGCTGTCTCTCCACCTTCAACTCCGGCCTCTCACCTTCGAATTTCTTCAGCTGCCCAGTTGGCTCGCCAATATGAGGATCACGCTCGCTTCCTGCAACTTGTTAGTGATCTGTTTGCGCGTGCATCGTCGGCCTTTTTCGGGAGTGCCATTGGCGAGCGTACGTTGGCGGGCGGAGAGCGCGAATGAGCGGGTGACAGCTGGCCGGAGCACAGCGCGCTTGGCGAGCGCAGGAGCGGCGCGGCGAAGGAACATGGTGGTTGTAGAGCGGAGTGGTGAGGTGCTGATTCTCGTGCAATGCTGAAGCTTGACGTTCGTTGCTCCTTCCTGCGGCAGATCCCGGACCGCGCCGCCAAGAATTGCATCGTGTTTTCTCCGGTTCGCTGGAGTCTACACATCCTCATTCACTCGCCAGACAATTTGTACTCTGGCGGCTTCATCTCGTTCTGCTCGATATCAGACGCACCGTCGAAAGTCTGCACGGTCAAATCTCGAGCGCATAAAAACTTAATGGCTTGTACGAAGCAATAACGAACAGTGGACTTTGCCAGACTACAAGAAGTTCAGCTGCGAGGGTGCTGCACTCGACACTTTTTGGCATATCCAAACAGGCGCTCATCTATTCTGGAGCGATCCTGGAAGCACATGTTATCCTCATATACAAGTCGAGCAAGGTAGGAATCTGAAGTCGAGATTGGAAGGCGAGCTGTGCTGCTAGTTAAGGTGTTACAGCGCGGGCTGAGCGCGCATTTGATCACATGCACTCTCAACTCCTGGGCCGTATTGCTCTGATTCGAATAATGCTACATCCTCACCAACTCTCGAACCAAAAATTTTGGCCCTGGTGGTGTCATGTCTTGCCGGCCCGCTGTCACCTGCCAACGCTCCGGCTGTCCGCCATTTGGACCTCGCCCTCCGTCGGTGCTTCAGCGATATACTTTTGAGGATAATGTGGTTGGGAATGTTGCTGGTCCGGTGATGGTAGCTCAGGATGATGTTGCAACCGATCCGACTTCTCGTTCGCCACTGCAACATAGCCCGGCGCAGTCCCATAATCGTACTCTTCAGGTCTTGAATCCTTCCCTTCCGACCATTCACCGCTATGATGTGCGCTACCTTGCGCCGCTTTCGCCTTTTTGAGCTGCCTCCAAAGTACGAAACAGCCAGCCAAAGCTGCCAGGAGGAGGACACCGAGTGGGACAGCAACGCCAATGATCGCACCCATGCTGACGTTGTTACCGCTATCCGAAGCGCCCGCCACTCCAGGCTCTTGCGCAGTGGCGGTCCAATTTTGTGGTAGTAGATCTCCCGTGCTGCGGTCGTAGATGACGGTGCCTGGACTGAGTGGAAACGGCCTTGAGCTTCCACCACTTGGGACTATACAGTTTCCGGACGTGACATTGAAATTGCTCACGCAACAGAAGTCGCCATTCGGTCTGCTGTCGCGTGCAAGATATATGGTCACCGGTGCGTCTTGTGCGGCTGCGACGTGTCATTAGTACTGTGGAGGTGATTGTCTCCGTTTATAATACTTACTGTCGGCGCATTTTGCTGGACACGCTGAACTGGAGAACGTGTAATCCGTACACCCGCCTCGAATGAGACGGTTGGGAAGGCCGGCACCCTGCTGCAGACAGTACCCGTTCGATAGACAAACATCTTCCGGGCGACAGCAGGCAGCGTGCGCTGCGCCGGCATTGCAAGTGGTGAAGTTCTCTGCTCGCTGATGATTTGGAAAGAAGCAATCTGTCTCGCCTGTGGCTTGCTGCATAAGGAATGCAAGTGTCAAAAATTTAACGAGGGCCATTCTGTTGTGTAATTCGAAAGAGAGCGAAGTCACAAAGGAAGAGAGTACTGAACACCCTGCCCTTCGATTTTGCGAGGCGGCCCATCTTAAGGCAGTGATGGGCTGTGTTCTGTGCGTCCACGTGCACGGCACCGAAACATGCATGCACTCAAACCTGAGGCCGAGTACAGCAGAGCTCGAGCGCAATCCTTTGCAACATGATACTCACATGTGCAAGCGAAGGATCGAAGTCCGACAGCGCCAACCAATCACATTCACGAGTCATTGCCGGCACTCCCAGAATTGGCGTCTATTAAAATGCACAGTGCCACAGACATCGCTTGAGTGGAGCTTGCCCCGGCGATGCACGCGGCTGGATAGTACAGGAATGCTTCGCCCGGTTGAGCCACCGCTCGAATTTTGCTTGAACGCGAGGAGCCCGGAATCGGTTTCTGGTCAATGAAGACTATTCGATTCCCGGTAGATCGCCTACTTCGATGAGGTGCAGAATAAGTCTGACTGAGCAGCTACACCTGATAACTCCGAAGCCTCCACAACCTGTAGCGAACACAACGTCCGCAAGTGCGTTCCTGACTGCAAGCACTTGTCGGCTTCCAGACGATCTGACTGGGTTATGGCAGGCATCCTGTCCGCGGGCTGGCCGTGTGAAGCGACGTCCGGGTTTACGGGGACGCGATGTCGAATCAAACAATGACCATAACATGGAACCCCAACCTCAACCTCATCCGCGATTTAGTAGACTCGGAGCGATTTTGCTACAGTATGGTATTGTGCGGTATTGTGCTCGTCTCCTGGGAACTGCAGTCGTGCCCACAGTACCGAATGGCAGAGGTTTACTGGCTAATGACAGCATCGATCGAGGAAGTAGCTCCGGCTTTTGTCTGTTCCTCTTCTGGCACAGGTCGTTGATCGATATCGTCGAGACTAAACAGCAGCGCATCGTCTTCCAACGTCGGCTGCAGGTACTTGTCATCGGCCCAGGCTTTCGCATCGCTCACATCAGGTTTAGCATCGCCTTGCTGGACTTGAGCGCGGATATAGTTGACTAGCTTCATGGAGGAGTAGAAATCCAGATCTGGAAGGGTCAGCTTAGATCTGTGAGAAGCCCATCATTCTATCAGCTCACCATGTTGTGCCTGCACTGTCGCCAGATCGAAGTCGTGTGTCTTGGCAGAGTGCTCGTTCATGGCGCTGGCTCCGCTGAATACCTCGTCGCAAAATAGACACTTAATGCTGACATCCTCAGTGTCATCTTCAACGTCGTCCCATCCCTCTGAGTCGGGCTTCAGATCAAGTCCCGCCAGCTCAACATCTGGCTCGCTACCACTTTCGTCGTCCCCCGAGACTTGGTAGTTGCCATCTTCTTCGACAGGTGGACCGACCTTCTCGCCTTCGGCATTTCTCATCCGCCATCCATGAGGGAGGTCGGGCATGTCGAAGCTGACAACGGCGGAAGATCAGGCCGAGTTTATCTAAGGAAATTTCGTCCTTCGATTGCGCTTGATAGGTTCTCGGATAGCGGCAAGGACCGGATCAAGCTTTGCGGAGCCGCGATGTCGTGATGATGGCACGTGCTCCGTCGACGTTGGCAATAAGACCAGGCGAGCATCTCTCCAATCGCCCACACCCTCCTGCCTAACCATTCCCGATATCGCCGTGTAAGATGGCGCCCGACAGAGGAGACCGCGAGCGGCTCCTTAGCAACGACGAAGACGATGCGCTCGAGCCACAGCATAGCATCACGACCGAGCCCATCGGCCAAGAGCCAGACGCCGACTTCCTCGCACGGCAATCTGAACAGCCACAGTTCACGATCCGCGCACTCACAGTGGGCATGCTGATAGGTGTCCTCATTGCCTTCTCCAACACGTATTTTGGCCTCCAGACAGGATGGATTTCGGGCATGGCCATGCCGAGCGCATTGATAGGCTTTGCATATTTCAAAGGACTACGCACGATGTCTCGAGCAATAGGGGGTCGTATAGAGAGCCTGGGCCTTGGGAAAGACTTCAGCGAAGTGGAGAATGTTTTGGTACAAACTGTGGCAGGCTCTGTCGGGACAATGCCGTTGGGCTGTGGCTTTGTTGGCGTCGTGCCTGCATTGGAATTCCTGTTGAAGCCCAGTGAGACACCGCCTGAGGCTGTGTATCATGCTGGAGCACAGGGGGCGGAAACTCCTACTGGAGGCATCCACCTGACTCTCGCCAAGCTCATCCTATGGTCTCTAGGATTATGCTTCTTCGGAGTCGTTTTTGCGGTTCCTCTGCGCAAGGAAGTCATCATTCGGGAGAAGTTGAAGTTTCCCTCCGGCACTGCCACTGCGCTCATGATAGGCGTCCTCCATGGGGGCGAGAAGACTGGCGCAGAGGGTGAAGCCGAGGCACATGCCAAGTCCAGACGGCGAAGGGCTGGCAACTTTGGCGCCGATGGTGACGAGGAAACGCAAGGCCTGATCGGCGAAGGCGCGCATTCTGACAGGCATGGACATGACTTGGAGCCCATCGCAAGGTCAGAGAGCCGTACCGATAAGCAGAAGAAGGATTGGCAACAGCAGATTCGCTTGCTGACCACCTCTTTTGGCGTGTCTGGCGCATACGTATGTACTTCCAACACTATAGGCAAGACCAGTGCGCAACTGGTACTGATAGTAAGTAGACTCTCATCTCGTATTTCGTTCCGCAACTTCACTCAATCCCCTTTCTGGGTCTATATTTGTCAGAGAAGTGGGTATGGAACCTCAACCCAAGTCCAGCCTACGTGGGACAAGGTATTATCATGGGTCCAGCAACAACAATACACATGCTGCTCGGCGCTTTACTTGGGTGGGCCGTCCTTTCCCCAATCGCAAAATACAAAGGCTGGGCATCTGGCCCCGTGGATGACTGGAATACTGGTTCAAAAGGCTGGATTGTTTGGGTCAGTTTGGCAATTATGCTCGCAGACGCCATCGTGTCTCTGGGTTGGCTGATTTTGCGCCCTGCTATGTGGTATGCCAGGACTTATGTCCCGCCAATTGTGGAAGGGATCAACCGGAAAGGAATCAAACGCCAGCTGCGAGATCTTGCCTCGCCAATTGTGCGCGGCTACAGCCCAGTCGACCTGTCAGAAGACCCAAGTGACAGTCGTAGCAAAGCGGCGGAATATGAGCAGGAGGAAGAGTATGATGCGCCGCCTGAACATCAGATCGGTGTGAAGACCACTCTCATTGGACTGGTCCTGACTCTCGGATTCTGCATCTTCGCAGTGCAATACTCGTTTGCGGGCATCATATCGATTGGTCTTACAGTGTTTGCGCTACTTTTGGCTATGGTTTTGAGCATCATGGGCGTCAGAGCCCTCGGCGAGACCGATCTCAATCCCGTGTCAGGCATCAGCAAGCTCACACAGCTCATATTCGCTGCTGTCGTTCCTGCAACCTCGAAGAATGCCGTCACCATCAACCTCATCGCAGGCGGACTCAGCGAGGCTGGAGCCTTACAAGCCGGAGACTTGTTGCAAGATCTCAAATGTGGCCATTTGCTAGGTGCATCCCCCAAAGCTCAATTTTGGGGGCAGCTGATTGGCTCTGGAGTCGGTGCTGTGGTATCAGCTTGTATCTATAGGCTGTACACGAACGTATACACGATCCCAGGAGGCCAATTCCAAATTCCGACTGGCTTTGTATGGATCTTCACTGCACGACTCGTTACTGGAAGCGGCCTTCCGCCTAAGACTTTCGAGTTTGCGGTTGCAGCTGCCATTCTCTGGTCGTTGCTTACTGCGCTACGAATATATGGCCAGAGTAAGAAGGCATGGTGGACGAGTTACATCCCTGGAGGTATTGCAGTTGCCGTTGGAATGTACAATACGCCTTCCTTCACGCTTGCAAGGACTGTCGGTGGCCTGATGGCTTGGTATTGGACTGTTTGGAAGAAGAGAGAGGAGACTCCGATGATCGTGCTAGCAAGTGGACTTATTCTCGGTGAAGGGCTACTGAGCATCGTGAATTTGGGGTTGGCAAGTGCGAAGGTGCCGCATCTGTGACAAATGAAAGAGCCAGACGAATGTGCAATGCGAAGGCAATGACTGCCCATAGTTGGGAAATCAGACTGACAGCTCGACAGGGCAGTCGCATTGCTTGAATCTTGACCAGCACTATTGCAGCACTTGCATGATTAAAGAAAACGACAAACAGGATTGAGTACCGTCACCATCATCAATATCAACGAGAAAATCATGGATCAATCACCACAGCCACCACAGCCATATTCCCCATGGATGGATCTGATCGCATAGAATGGTTCCGCCACACCATCACCTGCACCTCCGTCCCAGCGGCAGGTACAATCTCCGCTCGCACAGCAGCCAGCCGGAAGTGATGGACCTTCAGACACTCCCGACTGGCACATGAACCCAGAGATCGAGATATCCGACTGGACAATTATCGAAAAGACCGAGTCGCGCGGCTTCGCGGTGCTGGATGGCGTTCAACCCAAAGATTCGAGCGCGGCATTAGTGAAGTTCAGCTGCCATATGAGAGACGCATTCGTAAGCTCGTTCGCTGCTGCTTTCAGCATTGCACTTATTGTTCGGTGCTCACAGCGAATAGAGCAGACCACATGGATTTTTTGCACGCGCCTGCTGTCTCAGAGGACGCGGGCACAGTCCGGCGTTTTCGCTTGAGCATAAGTTCCAGAAAGTCGAGCAAGCGATCTTTCATTTGCAGTTTCGTGAATGTGCCTTGCTACAAGAGCACTTTGCAATTATCAAACTTGATTTAGAGAAATTCGTGGCTGAAGTGCGGAAGCTCAAGTTTTTGCTATCACGCTGCAAGCTGTGGATATTGATGACGGATCTCAGCGATCGCGTGGCAAAAAACCCGATGGTAGCGGATCCCATGCCGCTGTATTCCATGGCGGTGCTGCAGGAGAACAGTGAGGAGGACGCGAGCGTGGTGGCTGAAAAGATTTGGCACAACAAGGGTACTCTGGTATACGTGGGCAGGACGAGAGAACTGGGCTGAATATGCCAGCGGGAAGGATCAGAAGGAGTCTTCTTTGTGACTCTGTATCTTGGAAAGGCAGAATACTTGATCAAGTATTGACGGTCAGGCCGGATCAAGCGATTCTTGACGGCAGACGCTCCGGCATCAGGCATCACAAAACATCTTGAGGCCAACTACTCCACGTCATGACGTAGTGCTCAATAGTGCAATAGACATGGTCCTTCGGTCATTCGTCTAGCTATTTCGACGTGCAGTTTGTTGTGATTCGGCATCATGAAGCACAGGTGCCCATATCGAGATATACACTAACAGCCTGCTCTATATCCAGGCGCCCTTCGAAAGAAATCGCGAAACATTGATGAGGAAGTCCGTAGCCGTACACGAACTTGCAGTCATTGTGACAAGCGTCTCTTTGGAACGGAAGTCCGGCAGTAAAGGTAATGCTTCTTTGCCGTGCGTTTCTTTGCCGTGCGTTTCTTTGCCGTGCGTTTCTTTGCCGTGATTCTAGTATCACCATTCAAGGGCGCATGTGAAAGCGTACATGTAGTGAACTTTTCCAATCGACTTGTAGCATTGATGCACCATTGCGGGTCCTGCTACGAGGAGAAGCAGCAACACGATATGATATTTACATTTCACGAATCTTTAAGCAAAGGAAGAGTCAATCAATCGTCTCCGTTCGACTCAAGTCTTCTCGCTGGAGCGCTGGTATGTACGCCGTGGCGTAATGAGCGGCATGGAAACGAAGAAGCCTGTCGTCATGAGAGAATTGAGGAAGTGATGGAACGCTGCCTGATGCTATCGTGCACATATGATGACAGCCATACACATGCACGCAGAGCATACAGTCGGTTTCCATCGGCACAGAAATGCTCACATGCCACGTTCGTTCTCATCACATGGTCAATTTTCACCTCAGAAACTGCCTCCGGCCTCAATTTGCTTGATCTTTGCCGAAATCCTCCCCTTCAGGCCTCTTTCCGTTAGGCGTATCATATCATCGAGCCGCTGCCTGATGCCCTCCTTCGTGCGCGGACCTCTCTGCAGAACTTCCTGCGGCACAACATATGTATCATTATGTGCCTGTACTCTCTCGTCCCAGGTCATGTCGATATTATCGCGAACTGTGCGGAGCATGTGGAGTATCTCGTCTCTTGTCCACTTGCGCGGGCCTCCATTCAGCTTAGAGCCAAACTTTCTACCGCGGGATTTCTTCTTGGTGACATGAGTGTTTCCGTTGTTTTCGTATGGCTCGTCACTGCCTTCGTCGCTCGACTCGTGAGTGTAGTCGGCCGGATCGCGGTAGAGAGTGATATCGATGCCGTCGTTCTCGGCTTGCGCCAGATCTCGCTCGATGAGTCTCGCAACGTGTTTCATGGCGAAGGCGATGGCGTTTACTGAGGCAATCCACTCTCCCCCATCCATGCTCCAAGGAGCGTTCTCGATGGCGGCTACAATGATTTGAGTTGTCTGGTCGACGATGGGAGATTCGCTCTTCAAGGCACGAACAGCAGTCGAGATTTCTCTCACCCAAACCCACTTCTCCACTTTTTGGTCGTTGAGGATGTGCTGGAACCACGCAACTAGCTGCTCGAGGACGTAGCGCTGTCCGCAGCGGTCGTAGAGTCCTTGCTCGCCGCTTGCAAGGAGACTGAGGAGCTCAGCACTTGTTGAGTCAGTGAGCGTAGCCTATTGGATCATATGTCAGCATCATTCACTGAGCTGAACTCTGGCACGTGTATCAGGGGCCACCGGTGCCCTTGTCGCGTGACAGTGCCTTCAAGCACTAGGTATCTGAGGGAGACTCACGTTGGTACGAGCCATCTTGTGTATGGACGAAGGAAATGATGCCGGTGGAGTGGGCGTGCTCAGTCTTCGCTAATGTATAGTCGCTGTTCAGGGAATACCAATTCGAGTTCGATGTACGGCCGTCGATGGAAATCGATTGATGAATGCTTGTCGAGAAGGTGACAGTGCGCACTCGTGAAGTATCTGAATTGGAAGAGTCCAGTCGAGAAGTTGGATGTCGAAGACAGTGTGCGGCGACAAGGTGCGACAAACCGTTGCCAATGCGCATGTGAAGGAAGTGAAGCTCGCTTCAAAATTCCCGCCTGACCCCACACACTTCTCTTATACCATTAATCATCTATTGTATTTGCCCGGCAGCGTCTATAAGTAGATCAATCTCGCTCGTCTGTCGCAACATGGCTGAGACATCAAGACAAAGTCTTTGCATGTCTTGTCTTCTCGATTGTTTGCTTGCCCACGTGCAGAACAATGACGAATCCAGTATCAAGATTGCGGCACCATTCTACTCGCCTGGAATTCTGCAATTGTAGAAGTCTCAGTATGATGCTTCTAGTCGTGGACAGTTCCTGCTCGAATGCAGTTGAATTTCGCCTCTACGCCGTCGCATTAATACGGTGAACCTCCATCGCTATCCTCATCGCGTCTAGAATCGCCGTCGTCGTCGCCGTCATCGTTGTCGTCGTCTTCCAATTGTGCTCCAGGATCCTCTCCCAATTGTGCTGCAGGAACGTCTTCCAATTCTGCTCCAGGATCGCCTCCCAAATCATCGGAAGCATCACTGTCGCCTGCTTCGCTGACAGGCAATGAAGGTGGCCATTCATCTATAGGGCCGGTGTATTCTTCCAAGCCCACCTGATCAATCGACATTCCAATAGCATAATTGTCTGAATACACATCAGGGAGCACAAGCCGGAATCTCCCCTGATATCTCGCATCGTTCGCAGGAGCATCTCGAAGTCCTCGCGCAGGGTTTTCAGGACTAGTAGCGAATTTGAGACATTTCTTGAGGATCCGTCTGAACGAAGGCCGTGCTGCGGCATTGTGTCGCAACATGGCGTAGATGAGGTCGCGTAGTTCTTGGCTGTAAAACGACTTGGAAGTGGCATCGAGTGCCGGAGGTTCGAATGTCATTTGCCGCACCCACTCGGGGTTTAGAGGGTCCACTTCGAGTGACTTGCCCGTCTCTGCGTCCTTTGGTACCGGTAACGGCAGACCAGTCAGGACTTCCCAGAGAATAGCTCCGACGGCGTAGACCTGATTTCTCGTCAGCTAAGCTTCAGAAAGATTGGGCAGTCTTGAGGCGCAATACATCAGTCGCGGAACTCATATTGACCAATTCGTCAGCATCGTTCGATCGATATTTCATTTGCTCCTAGATCATCAAGTCAGCTATCCATTGCGCATGTGCAGATGGTCGAGGCGATGACTTACTGGAGCCATGTAACCTGGTGTCCCGTATATGTTGATGTCCGTGGCATTTCTTTGGTCATTTGGTGTTATGAACACCGCGGCTCCGAAGTCACCGACTTTGACTTGGGGATATCCACGGTAGCGCTCCTTCGATGGAGGACTAACGAACACTACATCATGTCAGCAATGGTTGAATGTCGAAGCTTTGCCTTGCTCACAATTTCCTGGCTTAAGATCGCGATGGATGATCTGGAACCATGGCATTATCCCCTTACTTTCCAGCTCCCCTCGATCCATGAGTACTCCTGCTGTAGCTAGAGTCTCCAGCAGGGACCAAACGAATGGCTCTGGAACAATCGGAGGTCTGGCAGAGCGCAATTGCTTGAATCTCGCGGCAAATCCTGCTCGCTCATGGGCCGCCTCCCCGGCAACGATCGCACTTGTAAGTGCCTCACTCTCAGGTGCAGTTAGGTCGATGGTTGGCAACGCGCGCCGTCCCCACGCCCCAATTGTCATATAGGGTCCCGTCATACACAAATCCCAGAGGTCGCTGTAAGGGCAATATTCCATCATGATTCTGTACGTCAGTGCGGTTCTGTTGATTCTCCAATTCCGAATCTTGACGATATTCTCTGACCCAATCTTGCCGCGAAGTCTGTACATAGCCTGTACCTCGGTTGGGATGCTTCCAATCTCGTAGCCACTGGACCCACGAGTCCATAGGCTTGGGTCGGTCCATGTTGCATAGCTAGGAAGGGTATTCTTGATGACCAGCCGGTCGCAGATGTTTCCATCGGTGTCCTGTTTCAGCCACTAGAGTAGTTCATTTTAGGTAAGCTTGCCTCTCAACCAGGCCTCGTTTGGAACCGACGACTACAAGTGGCCTGCTACGAGCAGAGAGGATAAACAAGGCTGTGCATGAGCGACTAGACTTACAAGTTCTGTGGCACCATAAACACCCTCTCCCAACGTCCAAGAACCCGACCAGCGCGTGTCAAGTCGACCTTGGGCTTTTCTCCTCTCCTCGGCCTGTCGCTGTCGATCTGCCTCTGACGGGGCGTCCGGTTCAACGCCATCAGTATGCGCATCATCTTCAGCGCTCGGATTTTCTTCTAGTTGTTCTTCCTCCCCAGATGCTGTTGGACGGGATCCCTCCAAAGGTCTGCCATCTCCAGCATTTGGATCGTCTTTCAGCTCTTCTTCCTCAGATGCTGTTGGACGCGACTCCTCCAACGGCTTGTCAGCTTCATTGGACCTTTTCCTGTCTGCTTTTTGTTGCGCTGTTGATTTTCTGGTCTTCGGATTGCGAGCCTTCTTGACGAGTAGATTGTCTTCAACCTCTTCTCCTTGTTGCTCCCCATCCGCGGAGTTGCGCGTCTTTTTGGACGGCCTAGAAGATTCTTCAGAACTGTGCTTTCTTTTCGCCATGGTGGGACGTAGACCTGGTGTGTCAGTCAGGGACTGTATTGGCGTGATCATGAGGGGTTCATGTTCAGGAACTCGTTCTTTGTGTCAAATTTACGATGCATCTCACATTGAATTGTCTCCGGACTTGGTTAGCATATTTTCTTTGTTCTCGTCACGCAAACCACGCGAGATGCCTGTTCAGCCAACAAAGCCTGGAAGATCAGATACATTTTTCCCGGGGTTCAAGACGCTTATGTTGTAGGGCTTGTAAGCGCATGCGAGTCTGGAGACCTCCTAAACAGTGAGTCTGGTCGTCATCGTCGTCGCTTACAAGCGTGAGAGGTGGGGTCCTTTTCATGAGCGACCAACAGCACGTCCGTCATCCAACACGACCATGAAAGTTGGCTTTTCTCCTGCAGCTTCCAGGTATACCTCAAGCTCGTCGTCAAGATCGATCTGCCAGCTATCCTCCGTGCCATCCGAATTGTTCACAACGCCACTTATTTTCGTGACTACAGCCACGACAGTCTTGCTGATTGCAGCTGCATGTAGGTCCTTCATCGTCGCCGCAGGCACTTTGCCATGCCATAGCTTCGGGTGATTTGTGGCGAGCCTTGAATTTGGCGATAGGCGGAACCAGGCAGGGATTGGTTGAGGTGGATGCTCTATCACGAACGGCCCTGGCGCTGACAGCGCGGGATCCAAGTTCAGAGGCTCGACAGGCTGGGCCAATGTGCTAGCTCCATTGTGCTGAGGCAGAAACTGGGTTGACAGGTTGCCTCGTGGCCCGGGCTTTGGCACTGGTAGCTGGGCTTCACGCAGCGGCCTCGCTTCAGCTCCAGCCTTAGAACGTGGTGCTGTAGCTGCCCATGCAGGACCCGGCCCGGGACCATACCTTGCGTTGCGCTGCACAACTTGTCGCTCGCCACGCTTGTTTCGATCTTCGCGGAAGCGCTTCATTGCATCTCTGCTTAGCAGCTCCACAGCTTTCACTTTGCGAGGATCTTGGGAGTCAATCGCATGCTGCAGACGACCATCATTTGCGTTAAGCCATTGCTGACGGAGCTCCCGGAAGTGGTCTTCACCACTCAAGAGGCGTGATTCGAAGTGATCTGCAGCCAGGATTTCGTACAACGAGCGACGAATTGCTTTGCTCTCAGTTGGGTTGATGCCGATGATGTTGTTGGCCTCAGCCACAGTGATCTGTTTGTCAGCAACGCGCATTCTCTTGGTCACGTCCTGGCAAAGACAGTCCAAAGCGATGCTTTTACGCTCTTGATCTGGTTGAAGAGGGTGCATCATCGCACTGAGGTGCATGTTCTCCCGGATGAGGGTACTTTTTGCCTCGTCCCAGACGCCGTCAGCACACTTGGTCTTCTTGATGATGTTCAGATTTTCACAAATCGTCTGAAAGTCTTTGCGGACGGTCTGGTACATCTCATTACCAAGATGCAGGATAGCTTTGCATTCGTCCAGACTAGTCTCGGAGTTGTATCGAGGGGACAGTCCCGGGGCATCCGGTGGGAGATGACCAAAGCCTCTGATCCGTCGGCGGCGCTTGTTGGTGGCAAGCTTTTGATCACTCTCCAGCTGTATCTCGAGAATACGCTGTTGCCGCAGGGCTTCTTGTTCGGGATTCAGAGGTGCCGCGATGGGAGAGTCGTCGTGCGCATTGGATGCAGTATCGGAAGGAGCAAGGGAATGTTCCAACTGCATCTGCGGGCCGGCATGGACGGGCGCGTCGTCTTCTGCATCAGTGCTACGCGTGCGTTTCTTCTTCTTTTCGACATCCGGAGGCTTGTAGCCAGACTCGTTGCGCAAACGAAGACCGAGTTTCTTCCAGATTTTGGTGAAGTCATAGTCTTTGATTTGGAAGCCCTCAGCGGCGATGGTGCTCTTAATATCTTTCTGGTTCATGTTCTGATTCCACAGCTCCTGGATGCGGCTCGAGGCCGGCGCGACTTCTTCATCTGTGAGCTTGCGAGTGTGACTGGGAAAGCCCCATGCTGCGAACTGACGCAGGAAGCCTTTGCGACTGAGCAGGGAATCAGTGAGCCGTCAGGTGCCAGATGAACATGCGAGAGGGCAATAATACCATGGCAGGTCGCTGATGGCGATGTCGAAGTGCTGCGCGAAGTACTTTTGGATCTCCGAGGCGCTCTTGTGTTCGTCGACGTACAGCTTCCAGCAAATGTCCTTCTTGTCGGCCCAGTCGTACTTGGGCGGGCGGCCGACGCGTCGCTTGGCCGGCTCGACATCAGTGGAGCTGGCGTTGTCCATTGCGCACTTCTGTCCCGGCGCGTGTGCGCTGCTGCTGCTGTACGGTGGGCGACAGGTGGGCGGTGTGACATTGCTGCCCCGTGTCGAGGTGCGCCGAGCGGCTTGAAGTCGTGGCCGGCCTCACCCTTCACGCTGCTCGTCCAGCGTCGACGGCAGCAAGCACGAGATGGACAACTCCACACCGGGGGCGCCTCAGGCCTGCAATTCGTGTCGCAAGCAGAAGCGCAAGTGCGACAAACAGCTTCCGCAGTGCACCCTCTGCATCCGTATCGGCCGGACATGCGACTACAGCATTGCGGAGCAGCCCGACTTCGCAGCGCTCCAGCAGAAAGTGGCCGACCTCGAGGCGCTGCTGACCCGCGCGGCCACGACCACGACCAGCAGCAACAACCACAGCGCGACGGCCTCGAATGGCAGCCGTGGCTCGTCGTCGGCCGTCAACGGTGACGAAAATGCTCTTCACCTGCTGGCTTCCGTTTCACCCGCTCCAGATCAGCCGGCCACCTTCCCCTCGTTGTTCTTCCTCGATTCCGACATGTTCGAGTATGAACGCCTGCAGGTCCAGCCGCCGTTGGTCAAAGTGCCTCCCGGCGCGTTGCACGCCCTCGGCGACTCTGCGCAGCTTCGGAGCATGATTGAGAACTACTTTGTGACCGTGCACACCTACTTTCCCATTATATGCAAGATCAGACTGTATCAACATCTCGCCAATCCTGCAACCGAGCCGGGCGCCGACCTTGCACTGCTCTTCCTGGCGATGAAATTGATCTGCAGCGAACTGCCAGAAGGCGCGCCTCCGCAGACGCAGCTATATGCAGATGTAAAGGCCTTTCTCACCTACATCGAATCACAGAATGGGTACAGCATGCACGTCATGCAAGCATTGCTCTTGATCTCGCTCTACGAGCTCGGGCACGCCATCTATCCTGCTTGCTACCTTTCCATAGGACATGCTGCTCGTCTTGGACACGCAATGGGCCTGCATCAACGTGATGCTCCCCAAATGCTCCCCCGCTTTCATACCTGGACTGCACAGGAAGAGAAACGACGAGTTTGGTGGGCAGTCGTCATTTTGGATCGTTTCAGTGGCATTGGACATCGAAAGACGCCATTTGCTACGTACGACCCCAGCCTCGATGCCCTTCTACCCACCGATGACGACAACTGGGACCGAGGCCAGTTGGTGGTGGCAGCACCACTTGCTCTCTCAGCCTCGCCCTCTGTGCAGGCAGCTCCATTCGCAAGAACCTGCCAGGCTGCGCATCTTTTAGGCAAAATTGTTCGACATCTAAATGACAAAGCATTACCCAATACGTATCGCTTTGAAGAGGCACTTCAGCTGCACCGGACAATGCGAGCTCTCACCGCTGCATTAGTTCAAGAGGCCGCGAATGATGATCCTGACCAGGGTCCCACTCTGTGCACTGCGCTCGCCATATGCTATTCCGCACTACTGACACTTTACGATGCAAACAGCTGCACCAAAGAAAATACAGTAGACACTACAGAAGCTCAACTGATGATGCAAAAGGAGAGTGTTGAAGGTTTGCGCGTGATAACAGCCGGCGCCATGGATCACGCTCGGAGACTGCGCGCTTTTGCGGAACGCAGAGGAGGCTGGGGTGGCCTGAGTCCGTTGGCCGTTGATCCTCTGTACCAAGCTGCAGCGAATTGTGAGTATTTGCACTGCTACTTTTGTGCTTTGCTAACGGCCAGTAGATGCTTGGTACGTGCGAGAGTCAAGTGATCGGCAGTGCAGTGAGCGCTTGCAAGAGGTCAAAGAAATCTTGATGGTCATGGACCACAGATGGCGTGTTGCTGGTCAGTATATTTCTGCAATCACTACCGTCTGGCAAAATCTTGCATCTTCCTGAGCATGAGCACGCGAAGCACGCATGGCAGGTTGCTCGTGCATTCGCGTGTGGCCTAACGGCATTCGCACTGCAGGCGAGTACATTAGAGTCATCGAGGCCACAGAGTACGCTTCTACGAGCTTCAGAAGCTGAGTTACAGCCTTTCTGAAGATAGGGCGTCCAGATCGGTTGACAATTTGGAAGTATGCGAGCTCTGAATCCGGATCTGCAACCGCTGTGCGATGCCAGTACTTACACAGCTATGTACTGATGGCACAGTCATCTGCGCTGGAGCAAACATTCAGTTTCAGCGTGAACACGGTCGCACGAGATGGGTTGCACCGGGGAGTACCATTGATATGACCTCGGCACGTGCTGAGTGCCATGTTATATCCAACGCCGCTGGAGCTCCAAGGTCCAGGTAACTTCTCCGAAGGGTTCGCGGCATAATCGCAGCTTCCGTGACCGCGCATCGTTTGACTTCGACAACATTCCTAGAAAGCGATCTGGTCAACCTTTGAAGGCAGTATGAGAGCAGAGGGGGTATATGGATGGTTTGGCGCGTTGCCATCGTGGCTGCAAACGAACCAATCCTGCTCTGAGCCGGTCGTGCGATCCAGTCGAACATCCTCTATGGGATCAGCGGTGGCCACGGCATCGGCTGGAGCCTCCACCAAGCGTCGGTTCCGAGCAGAAGCGTTGAAGTGTCTGGAAGGCAGAAGACTCTCAAGTCTAACCGGAGCTTCGAGTCGCAGCAGAGAACGATACCATCCGGCTGAAGAAGATGTTGACGGCGACAGTGAAGACGGAGATCCATGGTCTGACCATCTGCCTGACCCTGGTCGTCCTCATATCGAGGCCCAAGCAGCGAAATTCCGCGCCAGCTCGCACTACTCGACCCAAGATGAGCTGCATATGGAAGAAGCGGAAATGCCGGGGCTTCTACAGATGCGCACAGCAGCAGTGCCGAGCGCTATCGTGGCTTCTCAAAATCTTGACGGCATTGCATCGTTGCATGATCAGGCGGAAGGGCAATCTAGTCGAGCGGTGAAGCACAGCAGCTTCGGCATGCATGTCAAGACTGCATTGCGACTCAGCAGTAATGACAGTGACGAGGGCAGCGTGCTACGGGAACCCGCGATACCAAGTGCAGCACATTTGGCGGATAGCGGGAAAGAGCGGGCTTGGAGCAAGTATGCGACCAGACGTGACTCGCCCAATGCCTTCTCACCCCAGCTCAAGTGGCCTCCTTCGCCATACTTGCCGTCTACGAACACGTCACTTGACAAGCGCTTGACGCCGGTGTCGCGTCAGAAGCGCAGTCCACACCAAACACTCGGCTGGAATCAACCCTACTGGACACCAGCGATAAACACGCCGAAGGATGTCTATCATCGAATCGAGCGCAGCCCTCTACTGGAAAAAGCAGGCCCCTTTCATGAGGTTGACCTGCACCAACGTGCCGATATAAAACCAGATCAGCCCACGGTACCCACGAATGGGGTGTATAGCCAACCTACACGGCTCCGGCCTCTGGCTAGTACCACGATCTGGTTCTCTTGTTTCGGCCTGCACCATTCCTTTGGTGTGTTTCAGTCGTACTACACAACGCATTACCCCGCCAGCAGTCAAACAAGCATTAGCTTCGTGGGAAGTACTCAGCTGGCTTTGATGGCCGGTATGTATGCGCTGACGAGCACCGTCACGGCCTACAAGGAATCCGTTCGAAGGGGCGGTATACTCGGTGCACTACTGGTTGTACTGGGTACCCTTTGCGCTTCGTGGTGCACATCGTTGCCGTTGATCTGGCTCACACAGGGACTTCTAGCCGGCGTCGGCATGGCTCTGACACTGCAAGCTGCATTTGCTGCCCTTACCTCCGACTTTGTGGGTCGAGCTGCAATAATGATTCTGGTCTTAGCTTTCGCTGCTGGCCATCTAGGAGGCACCTTCTTCGCGCTTGTCGTCAATGAGCTACTAGTGCGATACACTTTCGCCACGGCTATGCGTGTCCTCGCTGGAGTGGTTACAGTAGCCCTACTGCCTGCGGTGATCATGCTATGCTGGAAGCGACATCCGGAAGAGCCTCAGCAGCAGCCTGCACTGCGCGCTGCAAAACCATATTCTGCGCCACAAGCACTTGCAGCATTTGGTATCATCCTTGTCTTCCTCGGCTTGCACTTTCTGCCAATGTACATGCCGGTATTTGCAGCTACAGCGGCGGACCTGGAAAGCGACCAAGGCGCTCATCTGCTTGCCCTCATGTGTGCAACAGCTGTCTTGGGATGTTCCCTTACAAGCCTGGCTATCTATTACGGAGTCAGAGCTCCTAAATCTGGTGGAGCCTGTTCCATTCTTGCCGGCATAGTTGTCCTCACATGGCTCGACATTCCCGCACAATCTACTTTTGGCGAATTGGCTATCCTGTCCACGCTCTACGGCTTATTGAGTCCTGGGATATGGATGTATTGCCTTGTAGAACCATGTACTTTGGGGCAAGACTCCTATAGGATCACCGACACTGAGCGGGGCCAAGTATCTCCACGCTGGAGCTCTGACCGACTCTCAAATCTTAGCATTGTTATCTTGATGACTTCCATCAGTCTGGCAGCACTTGTTGGAAGTCCAATTGCTGGTGCTCTGACCCAACTACATCCGAGTACGATCTCGCCGGCTTTGAGCAACGAGTTCTTCAACGCGAAAATATTCGCTGGAGTCACATTGTTTGCAGGAGGCATGTTGTTGTTGGGGAGCAGCTATGTTCGAACAGCAAAGTGGTGATAGGTGGCTTCGTTGTGTCGAGAGCTCCATTTTTGCTCCTTAGGATAGCCATGCAATGTACCTTGTGGCCGAAGTTCTTGGATACGTTGCTCCACGGGCTAGTGACTATATCTATATCTCACCTTGCCTGTTTCACAACGTAGTCTCTATTGAGAATGCGGCACGGTCTAGATCCATGACGCTGCTTCGCGATCCAACGCCAAGACCACTGAACCTTGTCCTGCCATCGTCACATCGAAGCTGTCGCAGTCATACACGTACCGTACCTCTATGCGCAATACCTAGTCAGGTCAAGACTAGGCCGATCGCCCCTAGACTTTGCTCAAAGTACTTCTGAATGATCAAAGGAATGCGCAACACGCCATGAGGGAGCACGACTCACCCGGCAATGCCGCCAGCAAGTCGGCGAATGGATTACATCTCGCCTGTCGCGAATGCGTACGTTTACTAATCGTCGTTGATGATCAACCGCATTCTCCTCTAATTTCCATTCACAGCAACGTAAAAAGGTCAAGTGCGATAGAACGTACCCATGCGGCCAGTGTGAGAAGGCGGGTCTACCGTGCCACATCTCGACCCGAAAACCGCGAGCCAAGACTGGCAGTAGAGCGGTAGATGCAGAACTACGAAGCCGGATTGCGAAGCTGGAAAAGCTGGTAGAGAGCTTCGCGGACGACGACGGGAAATTGCCAAACTCCGAAAGTGCGAGAGCTGCCGGCTTGAGCGGTCAGGAGCGCACCTCGTCCTTGGTGACACCTCCAGCTTTCACGCCAGGCGGTGGTACGGCGAGTCCTGGTAGCCCGCGAGATGCTGCTTCACCAGACACGAGCAAGTATGTCGCAGGTAACTTCTGGTCCTCGCTCACGTCGGAGGTGAAGGCACTCGCAGAGGTCTTTGAAGAGGACACTCGCAGCGACGATGGCCAGACGCCCGAATCAGTGGCTCCCTCGGGGCCATACGCTTATGATCCTGCGACTGGCGCAAGCACACAGCATGAACTCATTCTCTGTCCTCCGGGAGCTATCTACGTTATGCCCGGCGTGGTGACAGAACCTTCACATGCGGATGGGCAGAAGCTTTTGTCTGCTTTCCTAACTCACGTGGAGATACTGTACAAGCTTTTCCATGTGCCAACACTTAAAGCCTTCATCGAACATGGTGAGAATTACCTTGGCAGAGCACCGGATGCTCCATGCAATCGCGCTCTGCGAGCTTCAGTCTTCTTTGCAGCGGCGAACGCCCTCACCAATGAGGAGTCGGAAAAGGACTTTGGCAAGCCTCAGGAGCAGCTTGTCACGGAGTATCGCCGCATGGTCGATATAGCTCTTTACCAAACAGACCCTCTCAATACGACAGAGATTGCAACACTGCAAGCCTTGGTATTGTACACACAATCGATACGAGTCGTCGATGCCAGCAGGAGAGCGTGGTCATTGGTCGGACTGCTAGTTCGGATTGCTCGCGCGATGAGCATACACCGAGAATTGCCTGGAGAATCAATATATCTCGGTGAGCTACGTCGTCGGCTGTGGTATAACATTGTCTTTCTGGACTGCTATGCATCAATCGATCGCGGCTCAGAATCTGCTATTCACCCCGATAGTTTCACACGACTACTCCCTGCTCACGTCAATGATTCCGATTTTGGTCCTGGCAGCACAACACTCTCACCTCGACACGACGAGCTCACGGAAATGTCTTTCCCGCTCATGGCCATGGAGGGCTCTGCGCTGAGTCTGAGAATGTCCGCCATGGAAGATGCTACCTCGGGACCAAGCTGGCAGCAGCGTCTCGAACTCGCCTACTCATTTCAGAAGAAAGTACACGAGAGGATGCTGCGCCATTGTGATCCTTCTATTCCTGAGCAACAAATGATATTAAACACCGGATCCGCAGCTTGCCATTCCATGATTCTGCGTGCTGTACGTCCCATGCAGCACAACCCAAACAGTATTCCACCTCGAGTCGACAGTCCCTGGGTTATGGACTTGGCACTCAATATCCTCCGACACAGCGATGAGCTGTGGACTAATATGTCTGGGCGATGGCGACGTATGCCATGGGTTCCGTGGCAAGCTCTCGCGGTGACGCTCGCCGGACTATGTTCCATCAGAGGCACTGAACAAGCGAACGAGGCGTGGGCGCTGATTGATAAGAGTATGGCGCGCTATGCTCCAGATGTCGCCGATACCAAAGACGGCAGCCTCTGGAAACCTCTGGAGAAGTTGCGCATCAAGGCGGCTGCTTTCCGCGATGGCGTGGAGCTCCAGCAACCGCAACAAGCCAGTCTTGCAGCGATGGAACAGTCTCTATCAGCGACTGTTCAGAAGTTCAATCCTGGCTCAAATTTCTCAGCAGCTGGTCCTGCGACGATGCCGATATCGTCGACTTCTGGGGTGCTAGACTACATGCCCCCTGACCCTTCGTTTCCTGTTCCAATGAATACTGCAGCATTTGACTTCCCGCCGGAAATGCAAGCTTCGTTGCCCAATGATACTTCTTGGCTTGATTGGGAGGCTGTATTACAGGACATGGATGAGATTCGAGCGGATGATATGCAGTGGATGTGAAGGACTTCGGGAACTGCTTTGCCATCAAGTCTGCCGCTACAAGACATTCCACTCACAGAGTCGAGAGGGATATGGAGGAGCTGCTCTCCCCTTTGACCTCAAAACGGGACGCTGCCAAGGGTTCCCATCTCCGAGCCACGGTTTTCTGCAGCCAACTCATGGATAACTCAACCCACTCCGTCGAACAGCCGAAGAACCATGTTCCAGAAGCAAATGTGTCTTCTTTGTACCGACACAGATGGCGATTGATCAATCCTCCATGCGCGAAAGTCAAACGACCAGAGGAACAAACCATTTACGAGTCTTCCACATCGGCAAACTCGCCGCTGTGGGAGCAATGCAGCAGGCTAGACTCCACTCCCAGATCTTTCCACATAGTGATATTTCTATCACGACGAACCTCTTCCACCTATCAAGCCCACATCAATAAGAGGAAACATATGTATACTATTTTAAAGAGGCACGCATGATCAAAACATGTCCTGAATTTTTTTTTTTTTT